>JAVJIF010020561.1:0-92407 GCA_038442645.1 Agave tequilana
GTCGACCGGTCGTTGTGGCTGGCCTTGTGCACGTCCTCATGCACATCGGTCGACCGTCCGGTCGGCCGCCAGCAGATCTGGCTGGTTAATTTGGGATTTGAAACTTAGGTGTTTTAACTCCAATAAAATCCAATAAAATCACATAATTTCACAAAAATAAGTTCTTATAAATATTTGAAGAACAATTATGCGTGACTAAAATTCACACATATTACAAACTATATGAACCATTTTTGTGATATTGAAATTTGGACTTAAACCAAAATCGGTATTTTCCAAAACAAAACTTTGAAATGGAAATCCGATTTTTCTCAAACTTGTATAAATACAAAAACATGATAATTAAACTCTTTTGAAGTATGAGTGTATGAATAGAATCCAATACACATGTAAAATATTATCTATGTTTTTGATATGAATCCAGAAGCGGTTAAACCGAAAACCAATAACTTTAAATTTGTGTGTGTGTGTGTGTAATTGAGCATATCAATACTATCTACCTTACCCAAGATCTAAACATTATAAACTAACACAAACCGAAGTTTTTCTTGTCTCTAAGCCGACTCGATCCAAACGCATCTAACGAGCTTGATTCCAACCGACTGCTATATGCGATCTTGACGCGCGCGCTCTTGAATCTACATGTGTTTGCTCCAAACTCTTTTGTTGAAGCTAAACACCTACTAATATCCTTATCAATAACTGAAACTATGTAAACATGATATTATTAAAACTATAATTACTAGTTAATTATCATCAAAACTAGAGTGATGGGTCTTGGGCCACAATCTCCCCCTTTTTGATGATGACAAAACTCATGGAGTTATATATGCATGGATTAAGTTTAAGCTATATAGAAGCTCCCCCTTATCTTATGCATAGCTATAAACTAAAGATATTCACTGAAATGCATAAGCAAACAACACATATATGCATAACTGGAAATAAACATGCATAAAACAAATTCTTTTCCCCTTTTCGCATAAACAAGGAAATGAAATAAACATGCATATATAACTCTCTAAATACTTAAACATGCATATTATAAACTCTCCAAATACTTCTCCCCCTTTTTGTCATTCATCAACAAAGGGCGATGAAAAACAAGCAATAAAGATATATATGCGATATACATTCATGAGAGGAAGACGTAAAGTTAACTCCCCCTGCATACATGCATTATATGAAAAGAATGTTAAACCTAACCACATAAAGCATAATTATAATGTATAAGTGGAGATGTAAGCTCCCCCTACACACATGTATTACATAGAGAAGAGAGGTCAAACTCCTCAATATGAGATACACTCAACATGAATCTATATATAGGACCGTTTTTTCGCGTAAAAGTCCGTAAATCGTAATGACTTACAACCCAGTTACAACTACGGCGTTTTTTGGACCGTAATTCGTAAAGCTTACACAATCCAATTATCACTCACTTGCAACTCAATTACCACTCAGTTACAGCCCAGTTACAGTTAATTTTGTGGTCATGCAAATTTGTTTATTTTTTTTATGTTAATATTAATTTTTTTTATATTTAGCATTTTTATATTTATTTGCAATATTAAAACTTTTTAAATCACCAAATAGTTAATTTTGTGGTTAACTTTTTCACTTACGACTTTCACATTACGACAACCAAACATCGTAAAACACAATACACTTTTCCACTTACAACTTTATATTACCAACCAACACCATAAAGCTTTACATGCATGTAACTCATTTACAACTTGTAAAAGACTTTACAATTACGACCAGTTACGACAACTAAACAGGCCCATAGAGAAGATGTTAACTTCCCTTGCATATAAGCAATATATATCAAACATTATGAAACCACTTTAAAACAAATTTTGAATTCAAGTCACAAAATAAATTTTGATATCAATGAACGTGAAAATATTTATGTTTTTGATACCAATTGAAAATATCTTGTAAATTTTTGACACCAATTGAAAATAAAACATTGTACGTTTTTAATACCAATTGAAATATATTGTAAATTTTGATATCAATTGAAAGTAAAACTAAATTTTAGGTAAACACAACTCATTTTCCAATAAGGATACCAAATTGAGAATAATAACAATTTAAAGATTATGATACCAATATTGAAATGTTAGCATATACCAAAAATAAAGTATTTTTCATCATCATAAAGAATGGGAGTAGATACCAATTGAAATAAAACCGATTGAAATAAACACAATATTTCTCTCACCTTTATGAAATACTAATAAAACAATACATAAACTTGTATAAGATACCATTGAAAAATAATTGACATTAAGGAGTAAATCAAGTTAAGCATAAACATAATTTGTGCTTTAAGATGTAAGATATTGTAAGCACAATCAAATCAGATATATATGTTGAAAACTGAATATAACAATTGAATTGATACTAATTGAAATTTGAAACATACATATATAGAAAACACAATATGAGTATACAAATATAAAAATATCAATTATGATACCAATTGAAAATATATGAGAATCAGTATATAACTCATACTACCACCCTTTTCATGCACATATTAATAGAATTTCAATAGAGCATACAAGGCATGGTCGCCCATCCACCGCCCTTGAAGGTAGGGGTTTTCAAAAATAGAATTTGAAAATATTTTAACATGTTTGAAAAACTCTACCAATTTGAAGAATACGAACTAATTTTATGATAATCTTGTAAACTAGTACGAAGTCCTTCAAGTAAGGAATAAAATATGAATGAATTCTGAAAATGAAAATCACATGATCATCGCACTCACATATTAATAAGCTCAAATAACCTCATGAAACAAAATCATGAGTAACACCAAACAAGAGTGTAACAAGTCATGTAATCAACAAATCATGGAAATAAGGCATTTTAAGCTCATATGAAATTCCTTTATCAAAAACATGAAAACATGAAAATTTAATTTTCATCAAATAATACAACTTCAAGGCATATGTATGTTTTGTCTAACTAGAAGTATACATACAAATCCCAAACACAAGTGAGTCCATAATAATTTGCAAGAAGGCAAGTGCTCAGGGTATACATGTATATCCAATAGTTTTAGACAAAATTAACATATATATGAAGTTAAATACATTTTTTATTGAAAACATGTACAAAATAGGGAATACAAGTTAAAATGCAATAATCATTAAAATTAGGCTATACTAGTACATCTAATGAGTATAATGACACCATAACACAACATATAATAATCATTTGTGGCTCACTATTTGTACAAGTATATACCAAGTTTTAAAGAAACTACATCTAAACATGTATCAAACTGAAGTGTAAACCATAACAAACATGATCATTAAGTAAATGCACATGTTTTAGAGTTATGATATACACAATAGCTAAACTAAAGTGAGAACACAAAAATATAAGTCCATATAATATGAATGTATCTCAAATACTACATATGTATATCACAAGTCTAATAAGCATGACATTTACATAATTCATGAAAAATTAAAACATGCTAAAATTACTAATATAAAAGCATGTAAACTAAATGGAAGTTAGAGATGGTTATCAAACCATTAGGGCTAATCTCTAGGTCTCCAACCATGGTGGTCCTCCCACCAAACTTTCTTGAAAGTGATGCATTCAAAAGTGTCACCATTTAACTCGGGAACGCATCCACCACCAAGGGTCCAATACCCTTACGTCAAGTGAGAGCCCACACATACATCAAATAAAATAGGAGTGATTTTTTGTACCATACCTTATTGGGTCCATGGGGGTTAGAACCTTTCCTAACCCAAACAACTTATTTGCAAATTTGAAGTATTTATTCTATCATAACAAAATTTTGCAAGGTTTGTCCTTACGTCCACAATGTGTACAAGTTGTACACATGAGCATACATAGTGTCATGTGTGTGAACATGAGAAGCATGTGTATGCCATGTATGATGTGCATGAATATGAGGTGCACGTTTCTTACGAAACATGGATTCCAATTTCTTGTGATCCATAGCACATTGGCTCAAAGTGAGCCCAAACAATCAACACTCTTCTTTAACATAGTTATATCATTTTCACTTTAGAAGAAAGGTGGAGCATGCAACAGAAACATTAGATATGTAGGTATAGTAGCATGGCAAACTGGGAATCTAATCATTTTTCAAGAAATATTTTTCTCTTGAAATTAACTCTAGTTCTTTAGAATTGAACAATTTTATTTTTCAAAGACTAGTTCTCTTTTAAAACAATTTCAAGTTTTGAAGTCAAAGCCTCATTTTTCTTCAAACAATATCACAATCATTTTTATTTTTTAAAATTTTGTTTTCATTTAGAGCAAGGTCCAGTTGGGATTTCAATGATCCCTTTCAATCGAATCTTATCCCTCTCATGCAAACAAAATCATATCAGTTTAGAAGACAAATTTTTATTTTCTTCTTTTAATTTAGACTTTTCTTTTTCAAAAGTTTATACTTTTCTAACAGGTTTTCACAAACTATGAATAGTTCTTCATTTAATACATCAGCATCAATATAATCATCACCTGAAGAACTAGCATAATCATCTAGATGAGTTTTCAAGTTACCTCAAGGGAGTTAATCCCTTGGACCATATAGCAAGTTTCGTCGGACTCGTCCACCACGAGTTCCTTCTCCACAAGATTTTGTCGTTTGTAACTTTGGAGAGGTCAAAGTGTTCCACACTGCAAAAGTAGAATCACAATGAGAAACCATCATAAGATAATCTTTACTTAATGTTGTTAAAGTGCCTCTAGGCTTGTGCATAAGCACTCATTCTAAGTTTTCATATATCGATGTTAGAAACATCAACATGGAGAGGTCATGAAATCCATGAGTGTATAAACTATATGTGTGCAAATGCAAATATAGATTAGCTAACCAAGATCTCACTTCTAAGTGGTTAAACCTAATATCAGGAGCGTACGCTCTAATACCAATTGAATATACACCTAGTGGGGGTGAATAGGTGTATGACTAATCTCATGACAATGATGCAGAATTAAAAACTAAATGCAACACACTATGTGTAACTAAAGAGTGTAGCCAAATTCTCGGTGAAGGGCTCTGAACTAACTCCTCTAGATTTCTCTAAATAAGAGTTGAGGTGTTATTTGAAGCTCTCTTGTTCAACATAAGTATGGGCATACACAAACATACAAGTATACATGTAGATATGATAATATGAACAATTGCAAGATATAAAAGAGAGAGTTTAGATATAGTGGATCAATGCAAACACCGAGATATGTTTCGAGGTTCGAGCCACTGCTCTACGTCCCCGCCTTCACACAGAAGATTTTCACTATACGTCCACACGGGACTTCCACACAGGGACCTCCACCGAGGATTTGGCAAATACAAACTAGGAGTAAACAACTCCTCTCTCCAGCAAAACAACCTCTACACAAGAGGCTAGGCACAACAACAATCACCTCTACACTTAGAGGGATAAGGCACTAAGCCAAATAACAATCACCTCACACAAGAGAATAAGGCACTAAGTCAACCAACCACAATCACCTCTACACAAGAGGGATGACTTAAACCCAAAGCAACAACCTTCTCTACACTTAAGGGATAGGCACAAAGCAAAGCAAAGAGAAAGTTACAATCTTGATGATCACAAAGATCACAAACAACTTTGGTGATCTCAATAGACCACAAACCAATTTTTCTAAAAATAAGATCCTATAGATATGATAAGATGATAGCTCAAGTGTGAGAAATAAAGAGTTTGCAAATCAAAATCACAAGAAAATTTTTTGAGAGAAACTACTAGAATGAAATAGATATGAAGATCAAACAATTTCCCCAAAGACTCTCTTTACTTTTGATTTTTCAACCCTTGAAAACAAATAAAAGATAGATCTTTTTAGCCCCAAAACTCTTTGAAAACTTGTTGCTAAAACACTAGGAAAGATAGAAAATTTTGCTTTCAAAACTATGTATAAAACAACCCAAAATTGGTATTTATACCCTTTCAAAAAATATAGCCGTTGCAGTCTGGGAATGCCAGATTGCCCTTCCGATAGATCGCCCGTCGTCGGCGCAACAGTCAAATTTCTTACAGTTGTGCCTCCGGTCAACCGCCCGGTCGACCGGACCAGCACCCGAGAGTGGGGTGCTTTCAGTCGATCGACCGTGCGGTCGACCGGCCATTGTGGTTGACCTTATGCACGTCCTCGTGCACATCGGTCGACCGGTCCGGTCGACCGGATCCCTGGTCCGGTCGACCGCTCAGCAGATCTGGCTGGTTTAATTTGGGATTTGAAGCTTAGGTATTTTAACTCCAATAGAATCTCATAAAATCACATAAATTCTATAAATTTAAGTTCTATAATATTTGAAGAATAAATATGTGTGACTAAAATTCAACACATATTACAAACTATTTGAACTATTTTTGTGATATTGAAATTTAGCCTTAAACAAAATCGGTATTTTCCAAAATCCAAACTTTGAAATGGAAATTCGATTTTTCTCAAACTTGTATAATACAAAACATGATATTTAAACTCTTTTGAAGTATAGAGTGTGTGGATAGAATCCAATACACATATAAAATAATATCTATATTTTTGACATGAAATCCAAAATCGTTAAACCCGAAAGCCAATAAACTTTAAACTTGTGTGTGTGTGTGAACTTGAGCATATCATACTATCTACCTTTACACAAGATCTAAATATTCTAATCTAAATACAAACCGAAGTCCTTCTTGTTTCCAAGCCTACTCGATCCAAATGTATCTAACGAGCTTGACTTCACCGAGTGTTGTATGCGATCTTGACGCGCGAGCTCTTGAATTTACATGTGTTTGCTCCTAAACTCCTTTGTTGAAGCCAAACACCTACTAATATCTTGATCAATAACTGAAACTATGTAAACACAAGATTATTAATAACTATAACTACATGAGTTAATCATCATCAATACTAGAGTGATGGGCCTTTGGGCCAACAGGCCGAAAAATAAAAATTTATGCACTGTAATCCTATAGATCGATGAAGATAGAGATCATACCTTCAAGATCTCGCTGGATTGATCTCGTTAAACATATCAACTATGATCTGGGAAGCCGTCTCGAACACCTCATGATCTTCTATCGTATTCCCAAAGCGCAAGATCAGATGGAGGGTGTGCTCCGGTCTTTTGATCTCTCCTTCGCCTTTTAGAAACTAGGGTTTTTCTCTTTTTGTTTATTCTGTGTATTTCTCATGCACTGCAATCAAAGCTATAACAAGCTTTATATAGGACTACGATAGGAAACCACTAGAATAAAAAAAGGTTCAAATTTCTAATAGAATCAGATACCCTAATTCAATGTGAATTAGAATCATTAATTTCATAAATTACAATTCAGCCTACTAAAGAATGGTAATTGCACTTCTGTCTCTTAAATTACTTTCGAGATGCTTATTATTATATGCCTAAAATCACCCCCACCCCACGTTAAGACATATGATTTCCTGTCGCTTAATTAAATTACTGACAATTTTCTTTAATCGGCATCTTGTCCTTAATACCTACCACTTAACTTATTTGCCATGTCGGATAATTAAATCCACCCGTAGGTTTGACATGTACAAAACTTATAAGCTTCTTAAGTGGATATCATCATTCCCTGTAATGCCTCGATCCCGCAGGTATGACGTTACTGCTATGTATATACGTAGGTTAAAATACCCTCACAGATATACGCTAAACATCAGTACAGACAGAATCAGAGTACGAAAGTACGTGGTATATTATACATCTAACATATGAGTGCAATTACAAGTTATCACGGGATGTGACACAATATTACAAAATATTACATCCTGATAGGCGCAAATACGAGATACAAAAGATATACAACATGAACAGTACAAAGATGCTCACGAGGTACAAAGAGAAACCTCGGGAGACGAGAAGGGAGGCCTGGAGTATGTCAATGATCCACGCTTTCTCTTCTCTGCATCTCTGATCAGCAACCAGAAGAATCCATAAGCTCTAAGCTCTAAAATCTGAACATGCAGGTCCAGGAAATCAGAACTTCCCAATGAGTGGTGTGGTGAATGCCAAGTTGCGTGCAGGGACAAACCACGTGTATCGATAATCCAAGTCAAGAGCATGTATTGAAAACTTGTCATGAGCATAGCTATAGGAGTAGTAAGGAGGTAGCAAGTAATGTAAATATCATAAACCCAGTTATATAAGCCTAATGTACCGATCTATGAGGTTAGTACGTCGAAGAAAATAATCCAAACAAGAAAACCCTTATCTATATACCTTATATACCTCACGTCACTGTATTCTAAGTTCATATAATTTGAATTGTCTCATAAACTAAGAAACAACATAAAAATAGATAAAACTGATAAAACCGATATACCCAATACAAGCAAAACCAGCTGTACAAGCTTAGTTTATACCTTCATGAGACAAGTACGTCGAAAGAATAGTCCAAACAAGAAAACCCTCATCTATATACCTTATGCCTCATGTTACCGTAATCCGAGTGTATACACCCGAATTGCAAAACAACTTGACGAATTATTGATTAGCACTTTATTATTATTACTCGTCTAACGCATATACTTAAGTATGTGTACATGCGTGCATTCTATCTCACATACATCCATATATAAGAAGTCAAAGTTGTCATTGGAAACTGATAATGAAACCAATGAGTTATGTTTATAGTGGGTCTCGTACATACTCGGGACCACGACCCAGGATGTTCCAGTGTTGACACGGAACCTTGCCGCTAGGCAAACAGGAGGTGGGTCTTATAGTATGCCCATCAGGAATGTAACAGGAGAGAGGGAGTCAACGCTCTCCTCAGAACACCTGAAGGCCCTCAGATAGAACCAGAAGTTTGAGTTGAACAACATCCCTAATACCACTGTAAACATATTCACCACTTAAAGTCCATCATTTCCCCTTACTCGATGTAAGTTGATCTTTTATAATTTATTATTATGTAATTATCATATTATAGAAATAGCAGGAGCAGGACAGGTTTAGAAATTACAGGAGTACATAAGTACTAGAAATACAGGTCACTGTATGTAAAATACAGAATAGCAGGACAGGATTCCCTAAATATGATAATCACTAGGCAAGCAGTAATGTATCAGGTGCACGTGATAAGTGATATCAAATAGGTGTTAGGTGATAACAGATAGGAGTCAGGTGATAACAGACAGGAGTCAGGTGTCAAGTAATAACAGGGTGGATATCACTACCATATATCTCAATACAGGTAAACAATACCGATACAGGGGATCGGTACGAATGCAAGAAAAAGTACTATAACTATCAAGTAGACAAGCGGGCATGTAAGCAAGCATACATTCAAGCGAAGTTAGACAACCTAGAGCTAAGCTAACATACAACATTAGACGCCATCACGTTCAGCATGGTTACCACTCGCGGCACGGCTAAACGCATACGACAGAGCGAGTGTATGAACGTTGTTCAATCGCGTGTGGCGAAGCTGCACTCACGGCGTAACTGCACCCGAATATAGTTAGCGGTAACGCGTTGAGCGCTAGATTCGCCTACCAGGCGTAGCTAAAATATCTGATGGTCTGAATGCACTCCTCTTTTGAGGAAGTGGTGAAAAGCCCGTAAGGCTAAAGGTCGGAAGGCAAAATAAATACATACAGAAATGTTAGTACCAATACATGCATATAATAGGTAGTAACTAAACTATAAGTAGAGTAGTGAAACTGGATACTGAGTGAGACAGGAATAGGTCAGCGAGCAGACAAGCGAATAATTAAGCGGAGCTAGATAAGCTGGAGCGAGGCTAACGCACAATGCTAAACGCTATCATGCCCGTGTAGTTACTGCTTGCAGCAAAGTCACGATAACGTACAACAATCGTTCGCAGCATAATTACACTTGGACGAAGTTAGTGATAGAGCGCTAGGCTCGCCTACTAGGGGAGCATGAGAGGCTAGAGGTTAAGTGCACCAGAAGGTTGAACATAGAAAGCCCAGAGCCTGAATGTAGCCTGAAGGTTGGGTATAGTACCTGTAGGAGATGTTATACCACGCAAGCACACATATAACATGATAATGACTAGACTACCATAGAGTAGTGAAGTCCGAAGGCTGATAAGGCTCGGAGGTCGAGTAGAGAGCCCGAGTTAAACGATCACGAAGGGTCATCCACGAATGTTATAAAGCAGTAAAGGAACACATCGCAGGAGAATATATGCACAGAAGTAAACTGCACTAATACAAACATTCTCACAGGTCGGCTGTTTTCACTAAGATTTTCAAGAGCAATTTTTCCCACCTTCTCAAGTGTTTCTACAAAGTTTTCAAAAGGACTTTTTAGTGCTAAAATCTTTATCTTTATTTGTTTCAAGTTTTTGAAAATCAAAAAAATCAAGTTTTTGGGAATTATAGTTTTTGTCTTCATTCTCTATCAATTCAAGAGTTTTTCCCAAAAGTTTTCTTTGTGTTTTTCTTTTCAAAAACTTTGTTTTCTTACATATTTGAGCTATCACCTCAAATCTATCTCTAGAATTTTTGTATTGTGAGAAAAATTATTTGTGATCTTTCAAGATCACCAAGAGAGAGTTTGTGATCATTGGATCACTAAGTTTTATTTCTTCTTTGCTTTGTGCCTTCCCTCTTGTGTAGAGGTGATTGTGTTTGAGAGAGGAATTGTGTACTCCAAGTGTTGGGTTGTAATTCCTTGGTGGAGGTCCCTTTTTGGAAGGTCCTGTTGGACATAGTGGAAATCCTTCTGTGTAAAGGCGGGGACGTAGAGCAGTGACTTGAACCGCAAAATATATCTTGGACTTTGTGTTTGATACACTATCTCTCAACTCTCTCTATATATCTTGCATTATTTTTATTGTTCATATTCATATGCTAGATATTGTTTGTATGCCCACACTTGTGTTCAACCAAGAGAGCTTTTAAAGCACCTCAACTATTAGTCTACAGGAATGTAGAGGTGTAATTCTAGAGCCCTTCACGGGAAATTCGGGCTCACTCTTGTTACACATAGTGTGTTTGCAATTAAGTTTTAAATTCCACAACTTTTGTCCTAGATTATTTTTACACCTATTCACCCCCATCTAGGTGTACTTACAATTGGTATCAGAGCCTACGCTCCTGATATTCAGTTTAACCACCTAAGAGTGAGATTCTCATTGCTAATCTAGATTGCTTTTGCACACATATAGTTTATACACTCATGGATTTTCTTGCCCATCCCAGTATGATGTTTTTAATATCGATATGTGAAAGTTTAAGATGAGTGCATACCTCAAATCTCTAGATTTGCAGGTTATCTTGCCACTACCAAGAAATTCTATCTTGGCAATGACAAGCATATAGAGGCTAACACACAAGCCTTAGATGCACTAAAGTACTTACTTAGCAAAGTACATCTTTATTTGATTTCTAATTGTGATTTCGCTTTTATAGTGTGCAACACATTAACTTCTCCCAGGAACAAACATCGTACATTTTGGAGAAGGAATCTAGTGGAGATGAGTCCGACCAAGCTTGCTTCATGGTTCAAGAGAATGACTCCCTTGAGGTAAACTTAGATACGCAACTAGATAATAGTTCTTGCTCTTCCATTGATCTTGATAGTAGTATGGATATCATGCCTTAAATGAAGAGCTCTATGTTTTGTGAAAACTTACTTTCAAGTATAAAACTTAAAAAGCAAGAGTTTTGATTTAAAAAGGGAAAATAAAATTCGTTTTCTAAACTTGATTTGGTTGAGAAGTGTTGATTGTTTGGGCTCCACTTTGAGCCAATGTGCTATGAACCACACACGATTGGAATCCATGCTTCATAAGAAACATACTCCACATATTCATGCACACAAATCACGGCACACACACACACATGATTTTATGTATGCTAATGGAACACTTGTACATATTGTGGACGTACGGGCCACCTTGTAAAATTTGTTATGATAGAATTAACACTTTAATTTTGCAAATAAGTTGTTTGGGTTAGGAAAAGTACTAACCCCCATGGACCCAAGAAAGTGTGGGTACCAAAATCACCCTTATTGTATTTGATGTAGGTGTGAGCTCTCACCTGACGTGAGAGTATTGATGCTTTGATGGTGGATGCGATCCAAGCTAAAAGATCATATTTATGAATGCATCACTTTCAAGTTATGTTTTGGTGGAAGAACACCTTGGTTTGAAGAAATAGAGACTAGCCCTACTGGTGTTGATAACTATCTCTATCCTTCTTATTGTGTTTACATGCTTATATTGATATTTTTAGCATGTCATGTTTTTCATGTTCATTATGTTAAATGTAATGTTATTAAGCTTATGATATACATGTATAGTATTTGAGGTACACCTATGTTCAGATGGATTCACACTTATTTGTGTACTCAATTATCGTTTAGCTATTATGTATATCCTAATGATAATAATATTTACATTTACCCTAATGATCATTAGTTTATGTTTATGCTTTATATTTTGATTACATGTATAGATATAGTTTTTCATTAAAACTTGTGTTAATACTTGTACAATTCGTGAGCCACATTGATTATTATGTGTTTGTACTTTATTGCTCATTTGTACTCATTACTTGTACTCGTATACCTAGTTTTGATGATTTATATATATATATATATATATATATATATATATATATATATTTCCTTTTTTGTACATGTTTTATATTTTTGTAACCCCCTGCTTCCCGGTGTACGTATCACAGTATCCGTATGCGATACGACGTACAAAATTGATTTGACCTCCGTAGTAGTCCGTTTGAGTTGATTTCAGTTTCAAAATTATTTTCTAATATTTGAGATTTTTTAGGATTTTCTGGAAGTTTTCTGGATTATTTTGGAAAATCTCTGTAGTCGGTGGACCGATACCGATAATCGGCCTTACGATTTTTATTTCACAAACGGAGTAGAATTTTGAGAATGAGCATTCACCGTATGTCTTAGAATCACATGAGCTACGTTTGGGTATTTTTGGGGATTTTTCTGATTTATCGAAAATCCGGCCAAACCGGTGTCGCCCGTATCGGCGAGACACTCCGGGATTTTTAATTTGCAAACCGGATCGAGTTTCTGCAAACCGTTTTCATATTCCATCTCAGGCTAATATTCTCTAATTTTTATAATTTTTGGGTACCGTTCGGAGCTGTTCGAATTTGGGCCAATATAATAATATTAAAATATTATTGTTTAATCTTTCTTTTTCTTTTTCTTTTCTTCTCCTTTCTTCCTTCTTCACGAAACTTCTCCCACCGCCTTTCCTCCACCGCCATCTCTCTCTCCTTCTGTTTTTAAAACCCCCCCTCCCTCTCTTTCTCTCTCTCAAAAATCCCTCTCTCTCTAAATTCCTCTCTCCCTCTCTCCATCTCTCTCTCTCTCTCTCTCTCTCTCTGTGTGCAGACCGCCTGCACAAGGGGGGAGGCCTGGCCAGTGCCAGCAGCCAAGCCAGGCCGGCGGCACGCCGGAGGCCGGCCAGGCCGGCGGCGCAGGAGGCCGGCCAGGGGCCGGCGGCGCCGGCGGCGTGGGGGGGGGGTGGCGCCCCACCCTCTCTTTTCTATCCCTCTCGCTCGCTGGCTGACCGAGAGCAGCGCCGGAGCACCGCCGGAGCGGCGCCGGCGCCGGGACGGTGGCCGCGCCACCGCGCGGCTGGGCGGCGGTGGCTGCGCCAGCCGCCGCAGCCGCGTGCAGCAGCAGCTGCGCCGCCGCCGCAGGCAAGGGGGAAAGAAACCCAAGCGGGTTTGGGTGCGGGTTCAAATCCAAACCCGACCCGTTTACACCCAAACCCGACCCGTTAAAGATAAATTGCATTTTAGCCCCTGTAACATTTTAAATTACTTTGGGGCCCCTGCAAAATTACAAATAGCCCCCTGAATATTTACAGTTATTACGTAACTAATCTTTTCTCTCGGTTTGGGTCTTCGGGCGATATCTGGAGCATCCGGACTCCGATTCGGGCAATTCTGGATTCGTTGCGATCGTGGGAAAGAGAGCTACCAACCTATAGCTAGTTTGTGAGTATTTTTCTTTTATAAATTTATATTTTATCATGTTTATTGACATTACTTGATATATCGTGATTATGGATAAAAGACGGTAATTATTCATTATTCACTGGTCATGATTGGACGGTCATGGACTTAGGAATAATCTAGAAGATTGTTAGATATTTCCTGAGTTAATATGAGATAATCATAGTAACAAGACATACAGACATAGACAACTCGGACACAGATATCATGCCTGTACCGCCACTGACCCACGGACCACTAGGTCACCATATTAGTGGATACTATTACTTCATGTAGTAGCTCACAGTTAGATAACTATCATCACATGTATGCTGATCCACAGTACTTGATGACACTACACTGTTACTAGACATGCATGCTAAACACCGTTACTATAAGACACTGTCGACCACTGTTCCTACATATATTAGTGCTACGCAGGCTTACGGCTATACGGATTCTGTAGTCCACTGCACATGATAGTAGACACTGACCACTGTTATTACCTGTGCATGTTACACAGATACTATGACACGGCACACTTGCTATTTCGTAGGCATAACCCACCGATACGTAGCGACACCATTTCACGAAATACCGTTATGTCATGTATTGTTATCCTCGGTACATGGCTTCTCGGCATATCACTGCACAGACTACTGCATTTCATATTGGCAGGATCATTCATCTTAGCATGATCATCATACACATTCATGTCATGCTTACATATTACAGTTACACATGCCTGTGTTGTTTCTATCTTCTTGTCATATGGATCACCATGATTATTACATGTATTATTTCCATGTTCCCGTATTCATGATATATGATTGTTTATTGTTACTGATATGGATTTCCCGATACTGGACATGAGAGCTGTTGATATGCGATATGTGGAATCCCACATCTATTGTTCTTGTTACATTGTTCTCGTTATATTGTTCCCGTTATATTGTTCCCGTTACTCGTCATATTGTTCTATGCTATCAACAGAACTCTGGTCCAGTTATCATGTTACCCGTATCATGTACTGTATTTATTCTTGTTCCATTGTATACATGACATATCAGATCATAAAGCTAACTGGGGTATGGGGGAGACTTGACGGTTGATTAGATCTTATCGGGTGATGTACTGGATCCATATTGTTTTTCCACTGCAGGGGACGGTAGTGCTACCTACCAATTGCTCCATGAGCTCTTGTTACTTGATTCATGCTCCCCTCTTAGCGGAGGGCCCTGGTCTTAGCAGCCAGGGGCTTGTTTAAGGCCGTGATCCCGGTATGCACGGGATACATCTACCCGATAAGAACTCCTCGACCATGGGTTTCCAAGTAACATAATAAAACAGTATACACAATAGTGGACGTCGGGAACACTTGTTATTTGATCACTCTCTTGTTTGGATAATGGTATCCGTAGGCCATATCCGGATGGGTTCGACTGGAGTGCGGGCTCCAGTATGAACTGCTAGTGGTATGGGACACTGGAAGAGATTGATTATAATACCAGGTGGTACTGATTGCTACTATTGTATAAATAACATGACTTGCCTGATACATGTATTCTATTGTTTAGTTGTACATGTTCCTGTACCCGACCATTTCGCCGTTATCATGTTACCTGTATATGTTACCTTACCTGTTTCATGCTATACATTCTGTGGTGGCATCCTACTCATGTACATGTATATCTATTACTTTGCATGGTACATGTTACTCTTTCTGTGGTGGCATACTACGCATGTTCTGCATTGCATCTATTTTGTCTTCATATGCCCACCTACATGTTCATATTACATATGCCCACCTGTATGGTCACTGCTATCACGTCACCACTAGACGACAGTATTTATGATATCACCCGGACACGCCTAAAGACATGACCAGATGATAACCGGCTAGGTAGTGATGGTATTAAAAGATAACATGCTTATATCTTTCATGTTTAGATACTTCTGCTGCTACTTATATGCTTATTATATGCTTAGGATAAGGTATCACTATTACAACCGCATGTATTATATATTATTATCCTACTTGTACTACTATTGTACATATTATTGCCTCCTTCATTTTACCACTCACTAGGTCGCTTTCTGACGACCCTGGGTTTGCATGCCCAGGTTGGAGATCCGAGTTACCATATCATCAGATAGTGCCTTGGATCATATAGGAGACTCTTCATCGAGATCATTCATAGGTATCGTTGTGATTTATTTCTGTTATCTCATATATCTCTATTTTTATATCTGTTATGATCACTAACCCCTTTCTGCAGGTATTCTTGTACTTATTTCCTGCTGGAACCATTATGTCTATGGAGGTGATTCCCTGTACTGAGGTTTAACGTACGCGTGAGGTTGTTCTCACCTCGCGTATGTACGTCGCCATAACGTCCCCGTATCCTTGGGATCGGGGCGTTACAATTTTACTTCATGTATATGTTAATTTTGTCTAAAACTATAAATATACATGTCTATCTTAGAGCCACTTGCCTTCATGCAATATTCTTTTGTGGACTCGGTTTATATTTGGGATATGTATGTATACTTTAGTTTCGATAAAACATACATATACCTTAAAATTTGTTTAGTTTTGATGAAAATTAAATTTTTCGTGCTTTCACATGTTTATGAAAAAGAAATTTCTTATAAGCTTAAATGATTTATCTCTATGATTATGTTCATTACATGACTTTTGTACACTCGATATATTTTGTTTACCCATGATTTTGATTAATGAGCTTAAATGTGCTTCATAACTCGTTGAGTGTCAATTATTGTGTATTTAGCATATTATCATGAGATGTATTTATCTTTTATTTCCTTACTTGAAGAATTTCGTACTAGTTTTTAAAATTATCATAAAACTAGTTTCGTTATTCTTCAATTTGGTAGTAATTTTCAAACTATGATAAAATAATTTTCAAATCATAATTTTGAAAACCCCTACCTTCAAAGGGCGGTTGGATGGACGATCATGCCTTATATATCTTTATTGAATATCTTTTCAAACATGTGCATGATAGGGTGGTAGTTATGAGATATACATGATTTTAATGAAAATTCAATTTTGTATACTCATGTTTTTCATATATGTATGGATCACATCTAAATTGATATTATATTGCTCTAATTATACATACATATAGATATTTTTTTTGTACTTATTATACAATGTCCATACATTTTAAAGCACAAATTGATTTTATCATAAACTTTTATGTTCTTAATAATAGTTGGTATCTTTACAAGTTTGTGTATTATTTTTTATTGGTATTTCACAGAGAGAGAAAAATTCTTATTTTATCTTTCAATTAGTTTTATTTTCAATTGGTATCTTACTCTCACTATTTATGATGAAAATATTTTATTTTGAAATTACTAACAGTTTCAATATTGGTATCAATAATCTTAAATTGGTATTATTCTCAATCTTTATGATTATTGCAAATTGGATTTAGTATTTACCTAAAATATTTGATTTTTACTTTCAATTGGTATCATGTCTTTCTATTGGTATCAATTGGTAAAAAAATGTTTCATTTTAATTGGTAAAAAGATTGTTTGATTTCAATTGATAAAAATATGATTTCATTTTCAATTGGTTTCTTTTAAGTGATAGTTTTTTATTGGTATCAAAATTTTGTTTTAAAATATGTTTTATTGGTATTATTTATTTATCTTCACCTCTTTGTTGATGAGTGACAAAAGGGGGAGAAGAATTTGGGATTATATATGCATGGTTGATTAATTGTTTATGTATATATGTGTGTTTTTATTAGTACTTGAGCTTACATTGCATATCTTTATTGTTTTATTATTATGCATGAGTTAAGGGGGAGCTTCTATGAAGCCTATCCTTAATTAATGCATCCATAAGCTCATAAGTTTTGTCATCATAAAAAGGGGAAGATTATTGGCCCAAAAGCCCTTTACCTTAGTTTTGATGATGACTAACTTATGAAGTAAAATTTGCTAATGATTTTGTATTTAATAAGTCTCAGATATTGATCAAGATCTTAGTAGGTGATTAGTTTTAACAAAGGATTCAAAGCTAGTTTTGGAGCTAACACAGGTTGATTCAAGAGCTCGAGCGTCAAGATCGCATCTAGCACTCGGATGGAGTCAAGCTCTTTGGATCGAGTTTAGATCGAGTCGTCTTGGAGATGAAGATCGACGAGAAGACTTCGGATTGTTTAGTTTTATTTTGTTTAGATCTTGTGTATGGATTGATTAGTTTTGATATGTTCAAGTATAAACACACAAATTCAATAGTTTTTGGTTTTGATTTAACCGTTTTTTATTTTCAAGAATACATTTATGGTTTTCATGAATAGATAGAATCAAAACAAGTTTTACATGATTTATATGTATATTGGATTTTATCCATATACATTGATAGTTCATATTGTCTAAAAACTTATTTTAATGATTCTAATTCATGTGTTTTAAGTTTTGTTTTTAACAATACTTATTTTTGAATTTAATGTCAAAAACATAGATATATCTTTTAAATGTGTATTAGATTCTATCCATACTCAATATGCTTAAATTATGTTTCAGTATCATATTTTTGTACTTATACAATTTTTGAAGAAAACGGTTTTTCATTTCAAAATTCAAGTTTTGAAAAATACAGTTTTTGTTTAAAGCAAATATTTTCATGCCTAAAAAATGTTCAAATAGTTTGTAATATGTGTTGATTTTTAATCACACATATTTATACTTTAACTATTTATAAGAACTTATTTTTGTGAAATTTATGTGATTTTATGAGATTTTATAGGTAATTAAAGTCAACATTTCAAACCCTATAATTCCAGTCCTGAGCCTGCTGGCAGTCGACCGAACGGTCGGTCGACCGGTCGGTCGACCGATGTGCACAGGACGTGTACAGCTGCCTTTGCCTTGGGCCGATCGACCGTACGGTCGATCGATCCAGAGAGCTTTCTCTCTGAATCTGGCCCCAGTCGACCGGTCGGTTGACCGACCAGAGAGTTAGCTCTTTGGTTTTGGCCTCGGTCGATCGGGCGGTCGACCGTTAGGCAAGTTTTCCTGAGAGGGTCGACCGAGCGGTCGATCGGTAACCCCACCGTTGGCCGATCGACCGGGCGGCCGACCGACAGGTCATTTCTGACCTGTTCTGAACTCCAACTGCTATATTTTCAGACCCCTACAAAATAGGTCTTTGAGGGCTGTTTTCACTAAGATTTTCAAGAGTAATTTTTTCTACCTTCTCAAGTGTTTTTAACAAAGTTTTCAAAAGAAATTTTAGTGTTAAAATCTCTATCTTTATTTGTTTCAAAGTTTTTGAAAAAATCAAAGAAAATAAAGTCTTTGGGAATTATAGTTTTGTTCTTCATTTCTCTATCAATTCAAGAGTTTTTCCCAGAGTTTTTCTTTATGTTTTTTCTTTTCAAAATTTTGTTTTCTTACATACTTGAGTTATTATCTCAAATCTATCTTTAGGATCTTTGTATTGTGTAAAAAATTGTTCGTGATCTTTCAAGATCACTAAGAGAGAGTTTGTGATCATTGGACCACTATGTTTTATTTCTTCTTTGCTTTGTGCCTTTCTTCTTATGTAGAGGTGATTGTATTTGAGAGAAGAGTTATGTACTCCAAGTGTTGAGTTGTAATTTCTAAGTGGAGGTTCCTTGTGGAAGGTCTTGTGTGGACATTGTGGAAATTCTTCTGTATGAAGGCGAGGACGAAGAGCAGTGGCTCGAATCTCGAAATATATCTTGGTATTTGCGTTTGATCCACTATCTCTCAACTCTCTCTGTATATTGCATTGCTTTTATTGTTCATATTTATATGCTAGATATTTTTTGTGTGCCCACTCTTGTGTTTAACCAAGAGAGCTTTTAAAGCACCTAAACTCTTAGTCTAGAGGAATCTAGAGGAGTAGTTTCAGAACCATTCACGGAAAATTCTGGCCCACTCTTGGTTACACATAGTGTGTTTGAAATTAAGTTTAAATTTCACATCATTTGTTCTAGATTAGCTTGTACACCTATTCACCCCCCTCTAAGTGTACTTACATTCTTCACCTCATATCAGAAACCTAGAAACACACAAGAAAGCCATTATTTAGCAAAATTTTATATAGAATAAATGTGAAGATGTGATATGAAATATGCAAATATAGAGACTAATCACACCCCCACACTTATCTTTTACTCGTCCCGAGTAAAATAGAAACACTAAAAAAATTATTACACCACTTTCGTAGGTGGCGTGATTGCACTGAGTATGTGCAATAAGCCGTTAAACCTCTAGGTTTCCCTTATAGAAGGAGTTTTATCTCCTGAGAGTTTTCAGCAGATTACACCAACAAATTCATAAAGAAAGAAATCAAATGTTAGTATTTTGAAAACACATTTTGAAATAGAGAAAAGTGTTAAAATATTTTTGTGAAAATTTAAGTGATTCAAGGTCATAAGTTAACTAGAAATTAGTCTTCCTTAACTAAGTCTAAATGCAAGATATTGTTAAAAATTACAGTTAAGCATTTAAAATTGAATTGAATCTTTGATCTTTCATAAAACTCTTAAATAATATGCACTTTGTGAACAGTGAAAATTTATGGAATATCAACTCTCTTTCATGTCATTTATTTATATCAATTTTTTATTTTTTCTTAGTTTTTTTAGGCTTTCTAGTTTACACAGGTAGTGAGCCTTTAGCCGGTGACTCCCAAACCAGATAGTTTTAGCGCACCAGATGAGAAAACATCCCTCAGACTTAAGAACTCGAGTAAACAAGGCCACAAAACTAAAGAGAATTATTTTATTTTTGTCTACCGATTTAGACATAAATAATCATGCTTCCTGAGGCATAATTACCAAGCTTAAATAAGTATTTTTTATTATCATCATTTTTTAATATTTTTATGGCATTTTCAGTCTTTATTTCAATCCCAAAAAATTTTGTAAGTGTGAAGTGCATATATCTAAGGCAAAAAATTCAAAATCAAATTATCTTTCCAATCTTACTTTCTTATCCTAAAATTTAAACAAGATCTATTATTTTGACTCGATTAGAGAATTTATAATTTTAGGCCTTTGAATTCCTAAGATCCTCTTAACTTTTTAAAAATAAATCAAAACTATTTCTCTTATTTCAAAAGTTTTGTAAAATAAAAGAAAAAGAGTTTCTATACAAAAGAGAAAATCTAAAAACTTTCTAAAAAGAAGTGTAAAAGAAAGAAAGTTTAAAACAAACTACGTTAGTAAATTTCCCCCATACTTTTCTCATGCATTGTCCTCAATGCATTGTGAATGTGTATATGCATTAAACA
The DNA here is from genome assembly GCA_038442645.1 of Agave tequilana. Taxonomy (NCBI): domain Eukaryota; kingdom Viridiplantae; phylum Streptophyta; class Magnoliopsida; order Asparagales; family Asparagaceae; genus Agave; species Agave tequilana. Next base: position 21,326 of record JAVJIF010020561.1, read on the forward strand.
AATGGGAAGGGAAGGAAAATTACCTCATGGTGGTGGTTCTGATGGTGGTCTGATTGATCCACAAAATGTGATCCAATCTAAAGATTGTGGATCTGAAAGGAACCCACTAGTGACCTCTCTACTTTGACCCAGTAAAAGAATGTAGAAGTGTATGATTTTATTAAAAAAATTATCCCCATTCAATTTTAATTTTCAAAAATATTTCTTTAGTCATTTTGTTCAACACCTTTGTCCAATAATGAAGTGTGGTTGTGGAAGATGATTGATTTGGGCTCAAACAGAATAGCAACAAATACCGACTCGAGAATTTGACTTGGATCAAGTGAGATTCAAAAGTGAGAGTCAAAATAGGCTCCAAAATGGGGTCCAAACTAAAAATTGATGTTCACACGCTTTTCTCATTAACGAAATGTGATCGTAAAATATTGGTGATTCAATTTCACGGTGGTACAGGTTTCAATGTTGACTCCGAATATGAAAAAAATCTGGTAAAGATACTGGAGTCATTATTGAATTCAAAGGTGAAATGAAACTACCAACTTGTGGATCAGGATGACATTCATGCTCAAGTTCAATTTCGAGAAAAGGATAACTTGTCAAAATGTCAAGATGGTTCTCGAAATTTTGCGCAAGTTCAAATGGATGTAATAAAATTGAATCTTGATGTTCGTCCATGGAAGGAATGTGAATGGGTGAAATGTTATTCAAGTTCAGGAATTATGAGAATCAAAACTGGCTCAAGAATGTTACCTAGTTTAGGTAATACTACTGGAGTCAATATTGATTTAAGGATTGGACTTGAATCGCTAAATTGAAACTCAGGTTCATATTCATCTTTAAGTTCAATTTTAGGAAATGAATAACTTATCAAAATGACATGGAGTTGATTTTGATCAAGTTCAGGTTGGTATGATGAAACTGAAACTTGATTTCTAAAATGATATGATTTTTTATTCATATCAATAGAGTTGAAGATATCAGAATTGGCCATTGATTGATAAGAGAGAATTTCCTCATTCCTATAGAAGTTGGCCAATTGACTCTGCTTTGATTCAAACCTATTACTAGACTGGGAAGTAAAATTTTCGTAGTTTTGCATCATGTCCTGTAGGCATTCTATACTCTTTTCTAAGTCGAATATTTCTTCTTGGGGAGATGGGTCAGGAGAATATGATCCCGAAAATTTGGTGAACATTGAAAGTCAAACATGTTTTGAAATTGTCGTTTGAACTCCTGTAAGAGTTCCATAGTCTTTTCCAACAATGATTTTTCTTTTGGTGGTTCTGGAAAAGAACTATATGGATTTTAGAAATTCTGTGGATATGATGAGACCGTCATGATTTCAAATTATTTTTGGGCCTCTAACATGACTCCTATACTTTTTTATAACTCTGATTTTTCTTCAATTGGTAGTTCTGAAAAAAGGAGTATGTGAAGCAAATATGGGAAAGAAGATGGTAGACAAAGTGATTGATAATTTAACTCGGGGGAGGTGAATCCCATGGACTCTGTGAAGAGTGAAAATTATTTTGAAAATTATTTGGTGTATGGGTCGTATTGAGTCAGATAAACCCAATCCAGCCTATATGGTTGCTCATGTTGCACATAGCTGGGTTGGAGTTATCCGAGGTCAGACTATCCCGGGGGATACATTGTAAAAATCTGACCACAAGTTAATCAGTCAGGTAGGGGCAAGACTAGTGGGAGGTATCCGTGCCGGAGCAACATGCCTAATTATATCAAACTACTGTTCTTTAAGGTTTCGACTCTCAATCCCCAACCTTTGACACCGATTTGACAGGAGTCAAACTCTAATAACTTCCCCCTTAGGTCAATCTCCTAAATGAGTCCGAGATGTCCTTAGGGGCTAACATCTAGTAAGTTTTATTTAGGCTTGGGTTGTGTGAGTAGGGATGCGATTTTTGGGCTAAGAGAGGGTAATGACTTTCTCACCTTGTATTGTATTGGATATGCCCTTAAGTTCAATCGTGCAAGTGTGCGATATAGAAAAGAATGAACACACAAAGTGAGTAAATTATCCATGTGTTTGTCCTAACTATATGCAATACAATATGTACACCTTGGTCCAGATCACAATAATGGAAGAACAAAATATAGTATAATGGAATGAAAATTGACACGTGCCTAAATGCAAATGTTCTGAACCATTTCAAAATATCCAATTATCGTATTTTGGTTCTTAAATTATTGCAGTGTATAAATAATATAAATAGAAACTAGCAGCAGAATATAGCAATATACAAAAAAATTACCCAGACACACAAAATTTTTGGCCTTGAAACCTAAATTTTGCCGCGCAAACTCCTTGGAAGCCGCGTTTGCGCGGCAACCTTTGAAGCACTTGCTCCTTGCTTTCTTGAGCAGGGAGATGCAAGTAAGTGTGAATTTCTGCAATGCTAAATTTTTGAAAATTTTGATGTGCACACCAAAAATAAAGAAGAAAAATTAACAAAAATGTGAGATCAAATCGTTTCCATCTCTGACAACGGCGCCAAAATTTGATCAGGGGAAAATCGTGTACAAAAAGTGTTATTTTGAAAAGTGTGTGTGCTTTGACTTTCTTGATACTTCTGTTGTATCATGGTGACTAAACGGGTCGAATCCACAGGGACGAAAAGCGATAGAAGCTTTACCAGTCGATTCACGTATGTGTTAAGTATTCTTTAATATTTTGAAGAATCAAAAGAAAAGAAAACAAAGAATGAAAAGAGAAGAATACGGTGAAAACAAAGAAGTGAGAAACATTGAAGAGAAGTTGTGTTTTTGGGTTTTTAAAACAAATAGAAAGAAAAGATAAAAAGGGATACAAGAAAACTCATGGCTACTAATTACTAATGGCTCCACTAACATGATAACCTCTGAGTGATAGTTGCCCCACATGTATCATTGGCCATCACTAGTCCTTGGCTTCAAGAGCTTTACAAAGCTTGACCCATAAGATCACTTTCACATTCAAACTCAACAAACAAGAGCAAGCTACACTTAAACCATCAAAACTAACTAGAGTATGCATGGAATAAAGTAATTATAACTTGTTAGAGAGTTAGATATTAGAGTGTTAGAATCCATCATCATGAGCCATCAATGGCTCTTGCAAGAGCAAGGTCAAGTAGAGGCTATTAGATTCACGTGGATTATCAAGTAACGAATTAGCATAGTTAGTGGTTAGTAGTTAGTTGCCATGAGAGAAAAGTTAGCTAAACATATAAAGAGTTAGAGAGAAGAAAATAAATATAGATAAAGGAAGAACCTTTCATATAATGTCACTCTCCATTACAAGAACTTTTTCTTCTATCTTATCACTCTCTTCTCTATTATATGATCAACAAAAGAAAAGAAAAATAAAATAAAGAAGAAGAACAACTAAACTATCCTAAAGATAAGAAATCTACCCTAAAAACTCTCCTTTTTTTTCATTATGCTCAACACTGGACCTTTTTATAGGCAAAGGGAGTACCAGGGAACCATACGGGGCCACCCGTCGTGACGCGCGGCTCCACAGTATGGCCACGAAAATGCGTCTCAGTGCATACTGGCGCCGCGTACGCAGCGGCAGTGCGTAGGTACTGTACCGAGGGTATGGGTTGTGTACTACCTTCTGGTTTACTGTTTTCTGCTCCCAAAATTTGCAGATTGGACTTCAAAAGCTTGGGCTTCTTCTAGGCTTTAAAATCCCCAAATAAATTAGAATTTTGGGCTTCTTCTTTACCTCATGCCATGAACCTAGAAACACACAAGAAAGTCATTATTTAGCAGAATTTTATATAGAATAAATGTGAAGATGTGGTATAAATATGCAAATATAGAGACCAACCATCGCGCTGCCTCCGCGAACTCGCCACCGCTCCCCTCCGAGTGTGAGCCATCACTCGCATCACCCTCCTCCACTCCACTGAACTCCAGTAGCACATCCCCTTCTATCGCCGCTTGCCGCCTTCCTCCGAGGCAAGCTCCGTCGTGTCCCCTTTCTCGAGCAGCCCATGCCATTACTGTACTCCTCTGCATGTGCTCTTCCCCGTTCTCGATACGCCGGCCATCAACACCACCATCCTACGGCTGCACTTGGCCTCCCCATCTTATTGGTGAAGCCATCCACCCCACTATGTTGCTCCTCTCCCTTGTTGTGCAACACGCACGACAGCCCATCAAACCGCAACACCCTGCACTCTCCACCACTATCCCCTCTCTTTTCTGCTTGCTCCCTTGCCGTTGGAGATCCCGCCGACATCCGCCACCCATCAACCTTCCGCGGCCCATCAACCTTCCGCCGCCACGCCGTGAACACTCCCTCCTCTACGTGATGACACCATGGCCGAGCTCCTTTCCCTTTCGTGCTCTTACGCTCTCTATAAGTCCCCCTTTAACTCTCTCTGTCTATATAGATATTTGGTGTATTAATATTATATGTGTATAATAATATGCGTGTGTTTTGTTTAAGTTAGTCGGTGTTATCTGTGTAATTATGTATTAGTGTGTGTGTGTGTGTGTGTTAATATGTGTGTGTGTGAGTATGCATGTGTTATTTAGGTGATGATGTGTGCGTGAGTGTGTTTATAATGTGCATGCATGTGTGTATGTATTTATATTTGTATATGTGTGTTGTGTATGTATGTATATATGTATGTAATTATATGTGGGCATGTACCCGTGTATCTATGTGTATGTGTATCTGTGTGCATGGTTGCGTGTTGCAGCGATTCAGACTCGTTCGTACGATCTGAACTCGGTAACATGAGATTCGAATTTGTGTCATTATGGACCCGATACACTGGGGATTCGAAAATCGACCCATGAGATAATTCGAAGATCCGTACCAATCCGTGCAGAGCAGACATGATGACGATTCGGATCCAAATCGCGTCATTTCATATGACTGTTTGCTCTTGTGTCATTTCTTTATTTATCGTTGTCAGTATTCTTTATATGTTATTTGTATTATTTCATGTGACCGTCTGATATATTTTACCAGTATGATTACTCGTATCATTTCATGTGATGTCAGTGAGTACTCACTTTACTTGTACAGTTGATATGAGCGTTTATCTTCGTCATTTCATGTGATAGTTGCCACTATTGATTCAAGGCTAGTTGTGGTATACAGTAGACTTGATGCTATCCACTGATTAGCTGGCCAAGTTCATATTTGAGGATAGATGACATATTTCATGTATAGTATTTATCGACAATTGTTTGGTAAATATTTTGATCGGGACTCATTTAGATCTTGAGGATGCTTTAGATAGGATATTGCTTCATCGATAGATCGATTTACCGATACTTGGATTGGTATTGACTTAGTTAGAATTGGAATTGATCTGAGATTTATATTCTTTACATTGGATCTTGATTAGTATATAGATGAGATTGGTCTTGTTAGATTATCATCAGGTGTTGTGCGTATATTTTATCTTTGATATCGATGTGTAACATGATCTTAATTTTAGATTATTGAAACAAGGACTTTTGGGTTTACCCTAATTACATTAATTGAGTATTGATAATCTTATTGACGTTGGATACTAGATGTAGAGATGATCTAGATTTCATGTTGAGGGTGTTACACTCCTTAGTTATAATCTTGATTATGGTTGAATAAGTCTGATTTTGAGGATGTTCCATCCTTTATTTATGATCTCGATATTCGTTGTTCTAGTTGGTCCTGAGGATATATCATGTGCTTCATATTTGGTTATTGATTATTTCAGTTATCGAGATAGAGTTATTGTGGGAGTGATTTCTTTGATATCGGTAACCATATTATATATCTAGAGTTTGATAGCAATTATTATTTGATCTCAGTTATTGGCGACCTAGAGGATTAGAGTAGATTGGTAGCGATGAGTGAACTGATTAATTGTTTATTAGACTGATAGTTTACAGTATCAGATATTCTGACACGGACTTAGTGTTTTATGTTCATGATGATTATTGAGATTATGAGTTATTGGATCAGTTGCAGATATAATATTGGCGAATGAGATTTTGATTGATTCTAGCAGGGACTGTAGTGTAAGTAATCAGTGTCTAGACATGTTACTGAAAGTTACTGAGAAAATATTGTTAGACCATAACACCGTGTACAGTCCTATTGTTCATCATATACACGATTACTGATACTGTTATTGTATCGTCCCAGCATTCTAGTAACATGAACATTGATTGTTATAACTGAATTAAATAATAATGTAAATGGACAACTTACACTTGGATTGAGAAAATTGATGGACGAGACAGCATCTGTATTTTGGGTGGACCTAGGATACAGGTTGCGCAGCCGAGATAAGATTCCACTGCAGGGTATCCGGGGATGGCTGACATCCCGTTCTGATATTATTATACTATTATTGTAGTACCTGGCGGTACAGCCTGGTTCAGCGCCAGGCGTCTAGGTCATGATTTTTGGTATGTACGAAACCCACCTAAAGTGTGAACAATATCTCTAACCGATCAGTTTCAATAACTTAGGACTCTGATTGACATATGTGATAAGCGTAGTATGAGATGTGTCTATTATAGGTGGCAATTAGTGTTCGCTGACATAATTAATAATGATAAACTGTTTAATTATAATTTTGACTGACTATATTCACTTGTCATGTTTATACATATGATATGAAAGACATCTGATACATGCATGATATGATAGACATCTGGTTGTACTCATGACCTGATTATACATCTGATTCTGTTACTGACAGCCCTTATACTGTCCATCTACGTTTTGTATGTTATTTCAGTCTTATTCCAGTATATATTTTCATCATCTACTTACATGTTATATGCACGTGCACCTTTCCCTTTATTCTTACACATTCATTGGGAGTTTTGACTTTCTGGATTTACATATCCAGATCTTTGCATGTTATCTTACTGATAAGGTATTTGGAGAGGATCACATGCATCTTGAGGAGTCAGAGTTCTCTTATTCGATTATCTTTTTCGATATTTCTGTCTCTTCTTCATTCTTATGCTTTTAATGACTCTGTGTATTAGACTCAGTACTCGTTCTATCCTTTTATTCATCTACTATCATTGTGTTAGATATTTATATGTCATATATTGCGGTGATATTGATTTATCATAGTAGATTTTTATAACTTGTTCAGGTTATTTAAGGCTTAGCGCATATACGTGGGATATTTTTCTCGCGTATATATGTCGCCGACTCTCGTCACGACTCTATTTTCACGTATTTTGAGAAGCAGGGTGTGAGAATATGAGAGTTCTTATTTTAGATTGTTTTATTCAACTTTGAGTAGTTTTGAGATTTTCATGTGCACAAAGGCTATATAAAGAACATAGTTGCTCTCACCTTATAATCAGTAATTGGGGGATTTCATTTCTACCACCCAAGTCAAACCGTAATTAAGAAAAAAATTTCACTCGCCTAATTTTATTCGCTTTTGCCACTCCTCTAAGCAACCGCTTCAAAAAAGCGGACCGCTTTGAAAATGCCTCATTTTATCCTCACAAAATGATCGCAGTATAGAGGATTACGACTATGCTGACAGTCCTCACAAAAATGTTTTATTTATGAGGACTGTGACTATGATCGCAGTCCTCACAAAATGCCTTACTTATGGGGATTGCGATCGTGATCACAATCCTCACAAAAATGTTATGTTTCTGAGTCTTATATGATTACGATCATGATCACAATTCTCTTTGTTAGGACTGTGATCATGACCGCAGTCTTCACAAGAATGTCCTATATTTTAGTCAGTCCTCACAGAGAACTGCGATATTGAGTCACAATCCTTATATCAACATCGCTATCATCAGCAGACATTCATCCACTGACATCGAATGATCCCTAATGCTTTTCAGATCTAAACACAAACAAAATTCATCCGAGCACAAACAAACGAGATCAGTAAAAGGTCGATCCGCGAATGACTCTGTGTCGGGGTCAAGATTGAGGAGAGAGCAACGTCGGGGGTGATGAGAAGGGTAAAAGAGGAAATAAAAATATATAAAGAAATGATGATTGAGAGGAATCAGTTTATGCTGACATCAATGAGGCTGTAGCGAACAAATTATGAATTTTAATTTTTTTTCTAATTATAAAACAAAATTAGTGGTCGTAGCAAATTTTCCTCAGTAATGTCAATTGATTGAGCTAAATTATTGAAAAACGTCTTTCAACTTGTACATCCTTTACCAATATCCTATCATTAAAATGTTCTTGGGCTGAGATCATCTTGACTATATCCTTTATTTTAAAATAGGTAGACATGTCTAAGTTTTCTTATTTGTACGCTACTTTTCGTTGTGTAGCCTTTGATAAACATAAACTAAAAATATTTCCGTTTAATTATTAATGAAATATTCCATTGGTGGATGCTAACATGGGTAAAAGTTAACAATATAATACAATATAAGATAAAACACGTTCTTATTAAAATTTTAAGTTTTAAAATAAGTGTATACTACTAAACAAATCTAAACTAAAGAAAATACAGTAAAAAATTCAAACTGACTATTGACTTCAAATCTCTTATTTGGATGTTAACCTTTAATATTATATTTGGATATTGCTCCCTCACAATTTATCTAATAGTCTCGCTCAAAACAAAGAACATTTTAATACTTTCTAATTATATTATCATTTTACTGTATTACTTCTTCATCTCTTACATTTGCAATCTAGAAAAGAAGAAGACAAGAAGATTATTGACTTCTCTTACTCACACTTCTCTTCCTGCAAATTTGTTTCTTTTAAATTTTTGTTCAATGCATTTGCTTTTTCTCACACGTACAATTTTAAATTTTACAAAAAGTTATAATTTAACACCTTTATTAGGCTTGCATCATGATTACTTATGAGAGTTGGACAAAATAAATAGTAAGGACTAATATTAAATGAACTTCTTATCGTGATTCGGTTCATATATGCGCGTCACACACACATATTATAAGAGAGTCAATCATGTGCTGACAAATACGATTAACTCTTTTATAATTGAAAGACTTTAAAATTTATACTCTTAAAATCACGCTCACATGAACCAAATCCCACTAGAAGTGACCATTGAGCGCGCTCCACCAAGTGACCTCTCTTTACCAAACAACCCAGGCCATGAGTAGTATCCTTCCAGATCACCAATCCCCAAAACGACAATTGCATACGACTATTTTGTTGAATTTTATTTGCCAGCATGCAATTCATGGGAGGCCGAGCATCAGTGTGGCCCCCACTCCCACAGAGAACCAAACTAAAAGACTTATATCAGATTCTTTTTCTTTCTTTCTTTCTTTCTTTTTTTTTAATTTTCTCTCTCTAAGAGAGAGAGAGAGAGGATATTCTTCTCCTTCTTCTTCTAGCCTTTTGCAGTGGAGGAGAAAGGAGAAAAAAGAAAAAGAAACTGATGGAGAAGAGAAGAAGCTCTGAATCTATTCTTCTCCTTCTTCTAGCTTTTCTTCTTTTTCTTCTCCCTTTTGTTGTTTCATCATCCTCTTCTTCTCCATCTGAGGTCCAGGAGAATGGCAGGGTGCTGCGCCTGCCTGGCCAGTCCTTTGATGTGAGCTTTGCCCATTACTCTGGCTACATCACAGTTAACAAGAACTCTGGGAGGAATCTCTTTTACTGGTTCTTTGAAGCAGCTGAGGATCCTGCATCCAAGCCTCTTGTTCTCTGGTTGAATGGAGGTGGTACCCATATGGAAAGTTCATCCCTTTTTCTATTAGACTGATTTTTTTTAAAGTTTTTCTTGGTGGGTTGGGCTTGAGGAAAGATTGGATTTTGAAATATGGGTACTCTTCCATTGGTTGAATGGAGGCTTGCCCATGAAAAAAAAAATCCAGCTTTGTGCCATCATAGTGACAGATTGAAGATTGGAAATTGGGCTTTGTTCTATTCGTGGTTTTTAGCATTCAAGTGAATGTTTTGATGGCGAGAATGCCTATGCTAAAAAAAACTAGCTTAAGTTTGCCTCCTTTTTCCTTGGTGTGTTTTGGGACAAGGTTGTAGTGATATGGTGTTATGATTGAAATATGGTCACGAGATTGAACTTTGGTGATGGGTTTTGTTTCATTTGTCATCATATTGATCAGGGGGCTGTTGGTTGTATCCCACTGTTTCTGGTTTGCATCGAAGAAGCAAAGCTAAAGTTTTCTGACCAAACAAAAAAATTCTTGTTTTTAGGGCCTGGATGTTCTTCTATTGCTTATGGACTGGCAGAGGAGGTGGGGCCTTTCCATGTCAACCCTGATGGCAAGAGCCTGTATCTGAATCCTTATTCATGGAATCAAGGTAAGAAGGAAAGGTTATGTTCTTTTTCTTTATTCTTTCGTTTTTTTCCCCTGGCCTTGTTGAAGAGTAGATTTGATCATGTCTGAGAAATTATTTGGTCAAACAATCAAAGAAAATGATGTTTGTATCCCTTAACTTTTGTTGCCTGATTGTTTATGTTTATATTTTCTCCACTCATGCATTTGTTTTTTCCATCTCCGCAATTAATACAGTAACACTAGACTCTTTTCACTTGCTCCGTTTTTATCAAACATCTTTTCTTCTTCTTCTTGTTTTAACTCAAATAATACATTATTCTTTATCAAGTTTCAGTTGAGGTAATTACTTGTCAAGCAGTCAAACATCTCTTCAGTTCAGATGATTGACATGGTGATGGAAGAATTCTCTTTTCTGAAGCTCACTAATTATGGAATCATACAACCCTTCTCTTTTATAATTAACTCATATATCTGACCTACCTTGTGAGAATCTAGATCATTTACTAAAATATACCAATACTTAATATTTGCAGTGGCTAATCTTTTGTTCCTCGATTCCCCTGTTGGTGTCGGCTTTTCCTACTCTAACAACTCGAATGATGTACTGAGTAATGGAGATGCAAGGACTGGTACTTTTTCCTCTTTCTGTACCTACTTTACACTTGTATGTCTATGGTCATTGGTCAGATGTTACCTTTGTGTATTAACATCATACATTCTTGTTTTCATGTTCTTGTGCAGCCAAGGATTCCTTAAAATTTCTAGAGAAGTGGTTCAAGAGGTTTCCTCAGTATAAGGAACGTGATCTTTATTTAACTGGAGAGAGCTATGCAGGTTTGAAGAGATTCCATGACCAATATGATTGTCTATTAGAAGTTTCAATTGCTATTCTAATGAATGACAAATTTGTTAACTGATCAATACAGTTGAATCATATGGTTCTTACAACTATCTTTAACTCTTTATTTAGGACATTATGTTCCTCAGTTGGCCCAAGTGATTGTAAGGTCTCAAAAGCTGACAGGAGACAAGTCAATCAATTTAAAGGGATATATGGTATGAATTCTTGAAGTGGGTATTTTCTACTCTTTTTCATATGGAAAGATGAACTAGTTTCTAGGCTTTCATACAAAAAAGTTGGGAGTTTAACTGGGAAATAAATGCAGGTCGGAAATGCTCTAACCGATGATTTTCACGACCATTTGGGAGTCTTCCAATTCATGTGGGCAGCCGGCTTGATATCTGATCAGACATACAAAAAATTAAATGCTTTGTGTGACTTCGAGTCATTTGTACATGCATCAGCAGAATGTGAGGAGATCCTTGACATCGCTAGCAATGAACTTGGAAACATTGATCCATATAGCATCTTCACTCCGTCCTGTCCTGGGAGTGCTACTTTTTCACGGAATAAACTGCTGAAAAGATTACATGTAAGAATTTGCATAATCAGAGCTCAAATTGGCAAGTTTTTGCCAATTTGAACTATTTCTTTTTTGATCAATCTGCAATTTTACACGACTGAGTGTTGACCAATTTTTCAATAGTTAGGAATCTGTCAAGAAAAGTATCGTCCAGAAAAGAAACTTGAATTATTACATTGGTTGTCAGCAACGAGCTTTATGGAGAAGAAGTATACATGGATACAACTTAAAAGAATTTGGATAAAAGGCTTTATAATTTTTATTGTTGCTCTGAATGGCAATAAGCTTACAAAGCCTGATAAGTTATTTTCTACCACTTTATGGCTAAATGTTTGCTCAACTCCATTGACACTCGTCCTGTATTTTGACAGTCAGTTGGACGAGTGGGCGAAAAGTATGACCCATGCACTGAGAAGCACTCAACAGTTTACTTCAACTTGCCAGAGGTTCAAAGTCACTTCATGTTAATCCAGCTTTTGCACCATCTAAGTGGGAAACTTGCAGGTAAATATACAAGAAACTTTATTCAGTTCCAGTATATGTACTTTCTGTATGCATACTTGCATAGTGGGCATGCTTGCAACCACCTCAATGTTAGCTGCAACTCTTGGCCAGATATTGACTCTTCCATCTACTTCCTCAATACAGAAATGAGGCAGCATTGCTTCATTTGGGATTTTTCGAAACTTTTTTACCATGGTCAACTTCAACTGTAGCTGAACTGAAATATTATACCACCATCAACAGTATGAATTCCAATGTCAACTAGGAACTGATCATTAGTACTGCTCTGGCTGCCAAATTTCATTATGTTATTCTCAAAGAAAAGGTTTAATTGTGATGCTTATATCTGAGTCTCATCTGGAAGATTGTTAATCATTCATGCTGATTTGCAACTAAATCTGATAGGATTTGTTTACCCAGAACTACCAATTGAACAAATCGTCTTTAATTGGTCCTTTATGTTGGAGTATCAAATGTTCTTAATGACTGTATATATGTCTACACTGGTGCCTCATAGTGCATCATGCTTGTGTTTGAATAATGGAACTGTGACTTGGAATTACTGCTTCTGCCCCACGTTCCGCTTTTTAATTGTCTACAGTTCCTATTCCAGTTCTATTTTGTGCACCTGTTCAATATTAACAAGTTGCAAAGATTTGTTCAAACCATGGTCACTGGAGACACCAACTCTGTGTGGGTGGTACATTCGTGACCACAGAAACTGGTTATGATACTGAAACCATGGCACGTTAAAAAAAGTTGGGAAATGTTTCTACACTCTTAGAACACCATATTATACTATTAACACAATTTTCTGATACTTTCTTGATACTTGCTCTTGTCACATGGGAAACTCGTGTGGCACTAATTCTACTGTTTGATAAACTTTAAAAAAAAAGATGTTTGGGAAGTTGGATGGCACTAACAAGAGAGAACTTTTACGACACCATCTATTTATAAAAATGTTACCGGAGAAAGTCACTATCCTTAATTTGAAGTGTAGAAATTTCATAAAAATAATTGTCAAATGAAGAACATATCAAAATTAAATTTAAATAAGAATTTCATTCCATAAATTTATCTTTGTTTTTCAAGTTGCATAGGGAATTCTACGTTTATAGTACTTCTTTCTATTTTTATAGAAATTTCTTAGTCGTCTTGAATAATTTGTTGCAATATTTATTTTACGCATATGGAATTGAGGATATTACTGATGTGAAATGGGTTATGCGAGTGAATCAGAAATCAGTGATATGATAAATTTTGCTACGTTTCACCAACTATTACGATCTTGGGTAAGAAAATAATTAAAACAAATAATGCAAGATGATGGATTTAACAAAATGCGCAATAACAGTGGTACCTTCGAAATCTAAAATATACTGATGCAACTACTCAGCTACGATGGTAAAGCTTGTATAATCAATATTATGATCAGCAAATACAAAGTAACAGATCCACACGAACTCACAATATAGTGGCAGCAGATTAACTTGATAAAATATTAGAGGCGGTTGTCAATTCACAAATAAATAGACTATATTAGAAGATTTACCAACTGATGATTACAAAGATATCTCGGACATGTAGTTGGTACTGATGCGTAGAGCTCTTCGTCACAATCGTAACTGTACTAAGATCGCCTGAAAGGAGCCCAGATGCGAAAATTACGTCCCAAAAATGAAGTAAGGTTGCTAACGAGTCTGTTTTTTGATAGTCTGGATCCGAATTGAAGCTTGTGTCTTCTTCCTTCTTTGAAGCAACAGGATGATGTTGGGGATGGTGCTGATAGGTGATGTTGTGTCCGTCAAAGAAGGTGGTGGCGTTGGTTTTGTTGGAGGAGATGGGATCAGTAGGTTGTTGGAGATTTTCTTGGATTCCTTTGGATGGATTGTAGAAGAAGACAAGAAGAACAAAGAGTTGGCGTTTGTGTTGATAGCTTTTTGTGTGGAGAGAGAAAATAATTGTTGATTTTTTTCCAGGATTTGTTTGTAGGTGAAAGAAATGAGAAGGAGAAATTAGATTAAGGTTTATTTGAAGGAGGTTAGAAAGTAATCCTAAACAATATGAGAGAAGTTAAATCTCACACAACAAAATTTATCAAAATTCTTCATTGCTCATTGTTGGTACAATAGTGACTTTATATAGGCTTTTACAAAATTGAGTCCAACTCAAACTCCTAATCTAAATAGAATTATAATCCCAAAATTTAGAAACTCAAAATACCAAAATAAAGAAACTTAAAAAACAAAAATAAAGCAAGGGAAAAAATCTCAAATCCTTCTACAACTTCAACTTGAACTAGGATTTCTTGGACTCATCTATTCGGCTCTTTCGTCTTGAATAGATATCTGCATCAATTACACACACAGACAATACACATATAAACACACACACACACACACACACACATTTTTTTTCCCTAATCACATACATATACATATATAAAAATTTCCATGTTCTTATCATGTATCATGTACCCTTATCATGTATCATATCCTGCTTTTGTGTCCCTTCCTGGTAACCATGGTTGAAACTAGGGAACAAAATAATGCTTCTCCCCCTACATATCAGTTGTAAAGATCAACAGAACAAGACTACACTTTCACTCTCTCTTCCTCTCAAGGTAGCATTTGTAATGTAAAGGACTAGAATGATGCTAATACGCAGAAATAACCTTTAAAAAATAGTGATAATCATAAAAAGCATCAAGGTTTATTCCAACTATTACAATTTTACTGTGAATCTTTCCTTCCCCAATAAAATAATTTTTCACAAGAATCAAAATATGGAATAAAACTTCTCTTGGTTATGAGCTAGATTTATCTAGGCAAAATTTTTGAAAGCATCTAGCCTGCGTTTTCACAGGGCAAAAATTAAAGCCTTCACTGCGCATGTTAGATGTAAATAGTAATCTCTCTACCTGTACAATTATAACTGGATGTGTAGCTGGCCGTGGCAACTAACTAGACACTGCTTTCGATTTTTTTCTTCCATGGGTTCCACCATCCCACGTGGATGGTCCAAAAAGTTGTACAGGAAAATCATCTCTACTCAAATATTTTACAGAAGAATTATTTCTATACCTAATATTTGTATTACTTTATTTATATGCACACTTGGTTCACTTATACTCAACTTTCTTAACACTCAAATACTTATCTTTTATGTTTTATGCACCCAAATACATGTTGATATATTCTAAAACCCAACACATTGACTTTGTATAAATATAACACACATAGTTTTCTTTAAAATATATATTTTTTAACTGCACATTTTGCTCTTTCTAGCACACTCTTGAACTAATTGACCTCAAATCATACTATAGATGAAGGGGGAAAAAATCATATTACAGATATGAAAGATGCCAATAATTTTCATGTAAAATTACATTTCCTGGTAGTGTTCTAGCATGCATATGTCAACTGATATATATTGTTTTGTTGTTATAAATGCAAGGAAGTTGCTACTTCGCTTTCAGGTCAATTGCAGTATAGTATTTTTGCTCCCCTTCTTTCTTAAGTCATTACATGCATTTGGTTACTTCTGGCTGCCGATCTGATTCTTCTCTTGAAGTTTGTTAGCTATGATTTAAATTCCAAATATATCAGGTAGTTGGTTTTTTTCTACTTATAGCTTGGAATGGATATTTTAGAGAATGATCATGGTTTTCTGAAAGCTGCAGTAACTCTTCAGAATTCAAATGTTAAATGGTGCCCCATCAAAGTCCAATTGCATGTTTGTTTTCTTCTTTTAAATTGAGTTTTTTCATACTACTGTTACCTAGAAGTTAATCCTTTCCCCTATCTTATTCTAACAGTTCATTTAAACTCTGAAGTTTAAGTTTATTGTCCAATTTCCTGAAAAGCTTATTGTTTTAAATCAACTTCCATAGTCCCTTCAGCTTTGTCCTCTTTCTTTTGCAGTGATACTGTTAATGAAAATTGGAAGGACTCTCCTGCATCCATATTACCCATATATCATGAGCTTATAGATCATGGCGGCCTTCGCATATGGATATTCAGGTAAGCTTAATCTCTCAAGAACTTGTTGTCTAGAAGTTGACTACAAAGAATATCACACAATTGCAAATTATGCCTTTGATGATTTACATGTACTGAACTTCTGAATAAAGATATTTAGACACCTCATATACAATGCACTGTTCTGACTTTATCAGAAAATGATCATTCTGGAGTTCAAAATATTAAAGATTTTCTTGACATGAAATGGATGACCTTGCCAAAAATCCTGTGATAGAAGTCCATGGCAACACTTCTTATTTATGGAAAATAAGCAGGCAACACAGAAATATTTTGCACCTTCTACTTACTGTGAATCATATTTCTTTATGATAACTTTCTCGTTTGCATGAGGGTCCAAATATATTGCATGTTGTATCACCTTAAAGTTTGAAGATCAAGTTGTTGTTGTTTTTTAGACTAAGTTTTTCTTTTAATCCCTCATTGATTAAGCAATTCAGTCTGCTGTTTATTCCAATATCAATTTTATTTTGTGCAGTGGGGATACAGATGCTGTTATTCCAGTTACTTCCACCAGGTACAATATTGACGCTCTCAAACTTCCAACTGTAACTCCATGGCATCCGTGGTATGACGATGGTCAGGTATGGAAATCATGTTTATGCTCAAAAGTTTTCCGTTGCAATACAGCTGAATTACACAGATAGTGACAAAAAATCGGGATATTCTCCAGTAACTTCTCCTTCCAAATTGATTCACTGATCTTATTATAAAATGTCTCACCTTTTAGGCTTCACTCACATTAGTACATGAAATGAATTCTTTAAATTTGGCATAGCATGGATATTGCTGGCCCGCCAATTAGGAGAAAGAAATTTATTTCTTCATCAATTTGTCGTCAAAGACAATGGGTGTTGTGACATTGTAGTATCCCTTCTACTTAGAAGGGTTTTTAGATATATGTAGAAATTTAACCACCAAATTGTTGACATTGCTAATTTACCCCCCAAATCTTGTGGGTCTTCAGGATTTACCACCATGCTATTACTATTTAAGAATCAAAAGAGAATATTCCTCTTTTTGATGTTAAAGTACGAAAAAATGACCAATCCACCCTCTCTATATTAACCCACACCCTAATATAAATCCTATCTGTTCTTCTTCTTCCTCCCATGCTCTTCTCTCTTCTCAGATGAAGCTTCCAATAGAAAAATTTTCAATTATTAGAAAAAAGAAAAAGAAGAAACTTTTGCTGGCATGAGAGAGAGAGAGAGGTTGGGGAGAGAAAGGGGGTGGGGGAGAGAAAAATAGTCTCATAAATTAACAACAATACTATCTGCAAATAACAAATATTACAAACCTCATCTTTCAATAGGAAACAAGTTAATTTAAGTCAAATGTAAATGACCAGTGGACTTAGTGTTGTCCCTAATGTATGTCTGCTAAAAAATTTACCTTCTAACACTGTTTGTCAAAGATGGCCTTAATAATTTAGCTGGATTATGCACACCTTATGCCTATCAAACAGCTATAAGCTTATTCAAGTCAGGATGAGTATGGCCCTGTTACATCCTTCTCATGAATACAAGTTAGTTACCCAGAAAAATTGTGTCACCGTTCACTGTATTGCACAAATTCAAGTCAGAATGTGAAACTTTTGTCAATCTTTCGTTTTTACTTGTTACATCCCCTACTCTGATGATACTGTATTGTGTAATTCAAAGTCTAATTCATCTATACCTGGTACAATGTTAGCATCATGCTATGTCTTGCAGACAAGTAACATAGGAATTGAATCATAGTTTGCCTTTCTTGATTTTCAAAATATCATCTGACAGACAAATCATTAAATTTAACTTCATGATCTTTCTGGACTCAAATAAGTACTTCATTTGACTGGTACACCTTTTCTTCCCAATTTTCATCGACTAATTAGTTATATATTGGCTATTTAAATTGTTGGTTCACCTCAATACACCCAAATTGTGACTATTGTAGATAAACTCTTCCAGTTTAATCGTAGTTCAGCAATTATAGAATCAAGAACCCAAATCATATTGATTCAGAACATTTTCTGATTGTAAAACCTGCAACACTGGATGATCCATTGAAGCCTCCTGAACATCCACGGACTTGGATTAGTTACCTGATTTGATTGATTTTGTTGCAAGTGAAATTAGGATTCAATCGGTTTGAGTTAGTTCCTTAATGCTTTAGATAAAAGATACTTTCTGGGCTCGTCTATAAACTTGTAGTGGAGTCCTTTTTTCTGGGTCAGAAACAATGCTTTGAACCAGAAAAATCAGTCTCCCAACTCCAATCTGTTGTTTGTGCTTGTCTATAAGATTAGTCTTTTGGGAAATTTCTTGAATCAAGAGAACTGATGATCACATTGATAATATTAATAATTTGCAACATAAAGTATAAATTATTAGAACTTATTTCCTAGCAGATGGCAATTGATGATATTTGCCTCTTGCTATCATGCTATGTTCTTTAGTTTATCATGAACCTTTCGAGCCTCCTGCTTCTAAACTTATATGCGAAAATAGAGAGGTCGAGTAGAACTTTCAGTTGTTTTCACATAATTTGATTAGTGAGCTAGATCATCAAACTGACGCGCTACTATGTTGAAAAGGTCGGTGGATGGAGCCAGGTGTACAAGGGACTAACATTTGTTACCGTGAGGGGAGCTGGCCACGAGGTTCCTCTTCATCGACCCAAACAGGCCCTCGAGCTCTTCAAGTCGTTCTTGTCAGGAAGTCCAATGCCCACTCTCACCGTGGTTGCAGACTCTTGAGCGCACAACCTCAGCCTTGATTGCTGCAAGCTTGTAGCACTCTTCAAGCTTTGCTTTGGCTCCACTTTGAAAGCAATGCAAGAATTTTCTTAGTGATTCTGTCACTCCCTACCCGCAAAAGAGACTGTCAAGGGGAGATTGCATTTTTTTAGCTTGTAGATTATGTGCAAGCACTATCCTCTCCTAAGAAACATGAAATAAAGCTGTACTTTTTCTCTATAAACACGTACATTTAGTTCACCTTATTTTTGGGTAACCAAGGCCGAACGAGCCCTTTGGTCAATATCAGTGGAGACAAATGTCAACCTCTTGAGGCATGTGCCCCTCTCAAACAAGATGAGAAGATCGGAATTCCTCCAACAATTTGAACCAAAAGTAGCATGTTCTTCACTCGGACATTAGTGGAACATCAACCACCCATGGAGTTATCCATTTTACAGTAGAAAACTGCGCAAACCGTCCAAGTACAAATACTCTATGTTATAGGCTCGTTTCTCTACTATACAGAGTACTTCTAACAGCGATGAAACAAAGGCGATAATCACAACAATCACACTTGCTATCCATAAGCTTGATAGATCATATCCATATTTATCATGTTCATATTCAGACTGGTCCGGAACTGGTTGTTCGGCATCTCTGCCTATGACAGTAGAGATCACTCGCAAGTCACTGGTGCAACCCAACATATCTTCGATGGTGAGGGGGAGATCCTTGTCTGCCTTGTCCACTAACAAAGACGAAACAGTAAAAGAGTGGATGCATAGCCTAATTCCTAACTCGTTATTAATTGGACTACAGAAACACAAAATCACAATCACTTGCGCAAAAACCACAATGGGAGTGCAAAACAAGTTACAAGCACATACAAAGTTGCAAGGTCTCTTCAAGCTGGAAATGCAGCACATAGTAAACATCGATAAGATAATGTTCGGAGCTATAATCAACTGAAGACACAGTCAATGTGCAGTGATCCATTCAGACAAGATTATTTCAGCGCATGCCCAGATCAATAAACAGCATCAAAATTCTGTGTTTAGAACTATAGTAATGTTCGGCCAACATCTGGATATGGATGCTAACCCTAAATGAAGTGACAAGAGATACTACAAACAAGAAACAACGCAAGTACTGCAGTCGACGAGTTAATATGGCTAACAAAGGGTAAGAGGACTACTGGCACGTCTCCTCTAAACATTGATATATAGTTGTAAAAGCAGATCCTGACCGTGCATTTTTATCATGTACTTTGAAACACCATCACGTTGATTTTGAGGTTCTAAATGACAAGCACCACGTTCACATTCTCTTCTCAGTGCTACTGTAAATAGCAGCTACACAAGGCAGATAATTTCTAGCATTAATGGTAATTGATACAATTTTAACAAATAACGATGGAGGGTAAGAACACGAAGGATCCTCTCTGAAGTTTGCAGTTCGGTGCTTGAAAGGAATGCTGCTGTCAATATGCCAAACCTAAAAAAGAAACATAGGCTTGGGGAAGTACCCATTTCCACAGAGCCACCTTCCATGACGTGGTCATCATCATCAGAAAGCAAATGCGAATGTCCTCTTCTCCAAACTTCAATACCACTTTGTACCTATCATTTTCCCTTTCTTCTCCTATCCCTCTCCCTTTCTCTAGTTCTATCCCTTTCATGATCATCTCTCTCCCTGCTTCCACTCTTCTCCCGCTCCCTCCCCCTTTCACATTCTGCATCATATGACCTGTCTCTTTCGCGGTGTCTATCCCGGTCCCTATCTGCATCGCTCTCCCTATCCCTGTCTCTGGTTGATGACCTCTTTTGTGGACTGCGGCTTCTGCTCTGACTGCGGTGGCGCTTCCTAGAAGAATCGTGACTATCATCACATCTCCCCTTCCTTTCCATAGATGTCCTCTCTGCAATTTCAGTGGTTCAATATACCCGTAAACTTAAGAATATAATAATCAGCCTGTCTGATTTTTGTGTTAGTATGGTTATCTAATTAAAAGGACCGCATGTCAATTACAATATTGATGTGTTCAACTTTCAAAATTTATCACTACATGGATACATAATACCAAACATTAAAATCCAGAGTTATTGATATTCTGTAACACATGATTTATTCAAACAACTTGTGCACATCTGCATATCTCCAAACACAATGGGCATGGTTTTCAAAATGGATATGCTACCTTTCTCATTTCAATCAACAAGGAGTTTTTATGCAATAAAATATTTAATAAACTGGTATAACTTCACACTGTCAATGCAATATTTTATGCAGAAAATGAATCAGAACCAAGGGGTTAAATGCTAGAAAAAAATAATTCAGTCAAAGCTAGAAAGTAGTATTTTTCAACAAGTACTATTTCAAAGATGTTTTCAGCAAGACCCTAAGAAAAGTATTTAAAATATTTAATAAACTGGTATAACTTCAAACTATCAATGCAATATTTTATGCAGAAAATGAATCAGAACCAAGTAACGGGGTTAAATGCTAGAAACAAACAATTCAGTCAAAGCTAGAAAGTAGTATTTTTGAACAAGTACTATTTCCTCTAAAGATGTTTACAGCAAGACCCTAAGAAAAGTGAAGCATGATTCAAAATGAAAAACAAGCTTAATCAACAAATTGCAATTAAAGGCAAGTCGCTGGATGAAAAATAGATAGAATACTCTTCATGTTTTAACTTACGAGATGGTTGCCTACTGGAGCCTTCTATAGAATCTAGCAAACCAAATTCAGACTGAAGCCGTCTCCGATGACTTGCAACCTTCTTCTCTATTTCCTCTGGATTCCGGATGCCTCGTTCTTCAAGAGTTTCACGATATTCCATCACAGAAACCTCCAAACGCCTGAGTTTCTGCCTGCAGGACAAATAACGGCCATATAAGGTTTCAATAAAAAGCATGCATCACATTTTTTAAACAACTAGATGCGCAATCAACACAAGAAACTGCACTATGACCTATGCTCTTCATTCATGCTACTTTCAGGATGAGGAAGATGGCCAGAATCAGCTGTCATGTCTGCCTCACTGGCCTTCTCAGGATCACCACCAGCATTTTCACTTCCAGATGACGAATAACTTAAGCCTAAACCTTGACCAGCTTTCTTGTCTTCATCATCACTGGCATCGTCCTCCCGAGCCCATTTAGAAGCTGGTAGCACAGGGTCAGATTTTCCTTTCTTGCTGGGGAATGCTCTTAGCTCAGGCTGAGGAATTGCCAGTGTCGGCGTTAAAGAAACAGAATTCCCATGCCCCTGAACCATTTCCTCATCATGTCGATTCCACTTAGTTGAGCTTCTTGGTTCAGACCCATGGTTGGCTTCTCTACGACCAACCACATTATTTGCATTCCAACTCTCATCCTCTCTTGGATACTTACCAGAATGGCTCTGTATGTATCGCATTTCCTCATCCCGATCATAGCCTCTCTGCTTTTCTGCTTCCTCCAGATTCAGCAATCTTGCAACCATCATTTCCCTACCACCACAAAGAGAGAGACCATTGTGCCTGCACCGTCTTTCCAGTTCAGTAAGGGGAAGACTTAATAGCTCCTGCATGGCTGCTCCCTTTCCCATAGCCAGTGCAGCATCTTGGTTGAATTTGTTCCCTTCCGGAATATCTTCAGAACTACCTTTGTTTTCAATTTCAGGTGCATCCCCACATATAGAATGGAAAGGTACGACTCCGGAGTTTCCTGATCGAAGGAAAGTAGCACGTAGCCCATTGACATATGCATCAGAAAAGAGAAACCAGTCTGCCCATACCTGAAGAACCTTTAAAACTCGTTCCTGCACCAACCACAAATTCATTGCAGAATGTCTCTGAGTGGAGGGAATGGTAAAACATGTGCTGTGAATAAGATCCAGAATAAAATTACCTTGAGGGCCTCAGCAGTGATCCTTCCAGTAATACTACGATACAAGTCATTAAAGCTTTCCATTATGTCAGGAAGAGTAGCTTCAAATTTTGTGCGATAAGCAGAAGCATTTTTCACTGGAGCACTACTGTTATGTAGAATATCAGAAACTAGCATAAGCCTCGCAACCTTAGTCGGTATAGGTGTTTCTTTGAGCGTCAATGATTCCATAAGAACTTCAACCACCTATATAAACACAAAAAGAATATCAAAATTAATTACCAAAAACCTAACTCCACCTAACTCAGAAAGCATGCACACACTCATACAGGCATACACAGCATGCACACACTCACACAGGCACACAGACGGACACAAATTTGCGAGCATGCACAGAGAGAGATGGAGAGAGTACAATTATCATACGAGATTTCTTTTTGCAAGCAAAATCTCTCCTCTTCTCTTATTTTCTTTTCTGTGGATTGGGTATGTGTTTTGCATGCAAGTGTGTGCGCCTGTGTTGGTCAGTGGGGTGGGGATGCGGGGAGGATGGGCAAGACAAAAATATGCATCCAAGACCAATATTTTTTTTAGAGAAAAAAAAAATCTGACTTTGGTGAAAAGATAAGCTCCATCAAAACGATGTCATGATATCAAAGAGAAGCCTCACCAGTCCAATCTATTAGTAAGCAGGTAAAATCGTATGATATTCTATATTACAGCAACACTTGTGAAAGGATCTAACGATAACTGGCAGATCATTCTAGCAAAATATGATGCCATAGCAAAATACATGGTGAAAGTGTTATTACCTCTCCAGCTGCATCAGCATTATCCAAGGCAAAACCCATAGCTTCTTTTATTTGGCTCCTCTCCAAAGTTAAGGCACGCAACATATCCTCAAACTCATCTCGTTGTGGATCTGTTAGTGTTCTTTCCAACTCCACACGCTATAAAGCATAAAAGTTCACTTAGAAAAGATTACATCCAACTAGTACATGTTTGACGTACCCACAAAACCTTTTACAGTGAAACTATATCTGAAACTCTCATCAAAGAGAAATGTCCAATCACTGTGAATGTGAAAGGCAGCTCACCCGGCTTCTACCAGCTGCATATGTAGAGCTAGATTCTTTCTCATGCTCTGGACTTCGGGTAGGTGGCAAAGAGGGTGGAATCCATCTAATTGGAAAAGAACAAAATACTGTATCATATAGGAAACTACACCCAAGTAGCATTATCATTTATATAACTGTCTTTAAGGGGAAAAAAATAGAAAGCTAAGTAATGTGCAGGTAAAGTACTATATTGAGAACTAGTAGACCAACATGATA
Source organism: Agave tequilana (assembly GCA_038442645.1). NCBI lineage: Eukaryota > Viridiplantae > Streptophyta > Magnoliopsida > Asparagales > Asparagaceae > Agave > Agave tequilana. Next base: position 45,479 of record JAVJIF010020561.1, read on the forward strand.
TATAATATTATGCAGCCAATAAAGGTAAATATGATACCTCCCACTTCCAGTAATCATAATAAAAGGCTCTGTTCTCCACCGCTGAAGTGTATCGCCCTGTATTCCGACAAAGAAAAAAGAATTAGGGCAATCACAACCTATTTTCCGTGCCAATCATCCCATATACATTGAGTTACAAGAACTTAGCCCGTAAATTTATGCCAAAGATGGATAGCCCATAAAATTGCATGTTGTCGATCTAGGAAAAGTGAAGACGTTCAATACCTCCCCTGATTCAAGCATTTTAATTGTCCTTGTTCGTGTACCGGGACAAAGATGGACCAGAGTTTACCTTTTATTAATCTCAATCAAGTAAACACGGTTCACTACCTCTCCATGTAGTTAATCTCTATATAATTTGATAAAAGCATGTTGGGAAGTGAGGATGGATCGGTAAAAACAAACACATAGGCATATGCTTTTATATCAATAAGAGCACATCCTAAGTGTTGTTAGATTTTTGTTGAGAAGATTCTCTTGGGTAACAATAAAACGAACAAAAAAATGCTAAGAAAATGTTCAAATTTTGAACTACCAGCTTATACAGATGAGAACAATACGTTGCTCACCTGTGAGGCCAAAATTCAACAAAAGAAAATTATAAATGTAAAGAATGTTACATTTACTTAGTAAGATGATATCTCAATAAGAGAAAAGGCAGAAGAAAAGATATCAATGGCATAGCGACTTCTTATTCATTAGAATTTAAGGTCTTCCTTCTAAGACAACATGAAGTTACTAATTAACTAAATAGATGGAACACTAAATTAGAATATAAGTAATTCAGCATTCAGCAATATCAGGTCTTCCTTCTGTTTCATATATTTTTACAATAAACGAAACAGGAAGGTTCTTTTTTTTTCCCCTAAATAAAGCATGATGATTATTGCTAGAACTCCGAGAATAGATATTTTATTATTTTGGAATGGAGGGGAAGCAAAATAATTTAAGGAACAGGGATAGCATACTTCGAAGAGTCACAAAAGGTTATAATGTAAGTGCTGAGCAGGTTCATAAAGTTGAACAACCAATATCCTCCTCGCACAAATGAAACATAGCTGACCAAATGGAAGAGGATTTGGTCATACAAAACGATCCGTTCGTGATGTGAAACGTGTCCGGTGATGGAAAATCAGTGATGACATTTCTAAACCATGCTTCACCAACAAGATACAATCGCCAGTTAGGAAAGGACTACACTAATAAAGTTAGTAGATGAGTTTTAGCAAAGTAACATGTGTAGACTGATCAATTTCAATCAAGGGCAAACTAACAATATTTCTTATGCTATATAGGCAAAGTTCTACGATCAATGTTATGACTAACAGATCAAGAGTATGCAGATACACACAATCTCTCTGATTTGTGGACAATGGTTAAATTGATAAAATCTCAGAGAATTATTATCAAGACTCGCAAATAAATGATCGTGTTCAGAAAAATGTACCAACCGAGAAAGTTTGATGGATGCTTAGATCTATCTCCCATGATTCCAACAGATCTAAAATCACTCGAATCAAACTTTGGGTGGTTAAGAAACGGCACAAAAATCAAACCCGGTCTGTAAATGGGTCAATTCTACAAACGAATCGGGTCTGCACTGTAGCATGCGGGTCGAGTTCTGGTGATGTCGGGTCGGGCTCAATTGCTACAGTAATCAGATCCGGATCTGATCAAGCTGGGTCGGATCCAACTTGTATGTGGTTGCGAATCAGGTGCAACTTGAGGCGGATCGGGCCCAACTTGAGGCGAATCGAGCCAAGTTGTTATCGAGTCAGATTTGCTGAGAATCAAACCAAACTCGATCTAGTGCTAGATCTGATGGCGACAGTGCAGTTCAGAGGAAGAAGACGAGGGGAGGTCGTATGTTGTCGAAGGCAAATTGCTTGTTGCGGCGACAAGCTGTTGTCGGAGAACTGATGATGTGGTTGATGATGAAGACTATTGCCGGGGAAGGAAAGGGAAGGCAAATCTCGCGATGATCTGGCGCAAGTCGAGAGAAGAGAGGGTGGTGTTGGTGAGGGAGGTCCGGGCACGATGACTGCAAACGAGGGAACGCCGAGAGGAAAGGAGGGGAAGATTGTTGGCGACTGTTTCAGAAGGGGAGGGGGTTTGCGGTAGAGGCGGCGCAGACTGGGGAGATGGGGAGGCCAACGAGAAGGTGGCGACGCGTGCTGCAGGCGCAGGGAGAGAAGGGGTGCAATTTACGGTTCGTGGCTAGGTTTAGGGTTTTGAAAGAGAGGTAGAGGATGATGAATAGTAAATTGTGATTTTCGTGGAATTTTTTGGAGATTTTTTTAACAATGTTTTTCTAGGGTTTTTGAGAAAGGACTAGGGTTTTAATTAAAGAGAAAAAACTAATTAGGGTTTCACACTCCTAATTAGGGCTAGTTAGGGTTTCACACTCCTAAACTAAGATTTCTCTAAAGTTTTACACTCCTAAGAGAGAATTTGAGAGAAGAAAATTCACCTACAAAGTTGTTTTCAATAATAATTCATCCCTTCATTGGAAAAGAGCCTTTATATAAGCTTTACAAAAACAGAAAAAAAGTTCATATTCTATGTGGGACTAAACAACTACTAAACAAAAGAAAATAAAGTCCAACGCAAAACAAAGATTATATTAATCCTAAATCAATCAATCGAACCATCGGATGCGACATGTCTTCTTCAAAGATGATATACGCGTCAGGCACGACTGGATGTTCGTATCATTCTCTCCGAGTAGAAGAGGACTCGACCCTGTCGAGTCAGGTGTAGAAATACTCTCATACCACTCCACAACATCATGGTCAATCCACTGCAGGTCACTATGATCAAACCATGTATCCCCGACAGGTGATTTTCTTCCCAACAAATCAGATATCGTCGAGTTCAACCATCTCTAGTAGAGAAAATTTCATCGTTTAGAATTTTATCAACTCTTTGTTATATTAGGATGAATATCTGAGAGTGGGAAAAGTGAGGGGCTCTCAAAAAATGTCTCAGGGGAAGGCTCATCAATGGGTTGCTAAGGTTAAAATCAAGATCATTGTAGAACTGATGCCAAAATTCTTTGAAAGATTTATAACATAAACATTATCGTTTAATTTTTTCAGGATTTGAAATGGACCAGCACTACGAGCATGCAACTTTTTAACCATCATATATCACCAACATTAGAAGTTAAACTTTTTCTAACATCAGATTGTAGCTTATAGTTGGCGTTATTTTGTGCAATCATATCACTGATCTCCTTACGTAGTTCGTGCAAGTGGGATGCAAATGCAGATGCATAATCAGGTGCTCTATAATGATCAGCTATGAGATAAGGTCAATGGGTTGTTCAGGATCGTCGTTGAAGTCATCACCTACTTCATCATCCATGTAGTAGATGAATTCTTCTGAATCAAACTCAAGAGCTTCAATGGCGGCTCCATCAATAATGGCGATCTTAACGAGACTGAAGCAGTTGACAGCTATATGTCCATATCCTTGACACTTATAGCACTAAGCAGCAGTACTAAACTTAAAAAAGTTCCTGCTCAGTGTCGTTTTTGTCCCGTTCAGAGCTCTTGCCCTTGACAACACTCCTATGGAGGTGGATGGGTACTAGACCTATGGGGCTGGGTGGGTGGGGGCGGTCTAGACACTGGTGCTCCTTGATCAATAATGTGTTGGAGGTCATGCAGGGATACAGCTACACTGGTGCTCCTTGATCAATATTGTGTTGAAGGTCACGCATGGTATATGGCTGCATTGGTGCTTTTTTATCAATAGCGTGCTGGAGGTCACGCATCGGTGGCAGCTTGTCCGGGAGATCTTTCGGGACGATATCACTAAACTTCTAAACCACGAAAGTGACTTCAGGGGAATAGTGCTATTAGACTCTTCCACATCTTCTCTAGTTATGGAGGCCATACAAGGAGAACCTCTTTTCATTCTTTGTTTATGAGACTCCAGAGGTTGTATCAGGTTATCAAGCTTGGCCATTACATCGGCAAGTGTCACTATAGATTGGGAATCCATAGGGGTGGTGTGTGATTGACTAGACTCTCCTAACAAATAAGGTCTACCCCTACGGGTTGACATGCACTAAACAAAAGCTAATTGAGGACGAGAGGACACAACTCTAAACTATATGTAAAACTTTTTTTATTTTTTTATTTTTTATCAAATTAAAATTAAATGCAAGAAAAGCGATAAAATTTTCTATTAAGTGCCTAAATGATGCAAATTCTACCCTAACTGTGCTCTGATACCAAAATGATGTGAAACACGTTTGGTGATGGAAAATTAGTGAAAATTTCTAACTACACTTCACCAATAAGATACAATCATCGGGTAGAAAAGGACTAAACTAATCATTCTAGCAGATGAGTTTATCAAAGTAACATGCGTAGACTAATCAATTTCAATCAAGAACAAACTAACGATATTACTTATGCTATGCAGGTAAAGTTCTACGAACAATATTAAGACTAACATATCAAGAGTATGCAGATACACACAATCTCACTCATTTGTAGACAACAATTAAATTGATAAAATCCCGAAAAATTATTATCAAGACTCGCAAATAAATGATCGTGTTCAGAAAAATGTACCCACCGTTGACCTCAGTGTCCTACTCATGTTTGCTGGATGCGTAGAGCTATCTCTCATGATTCCAATGCCTCAAAAATCACTTGAATCGAACTCTGTATGGCTGAAAAACAGCTTGAAAACCAAACCTGATTTGTAACAGGGTCTGTTCTGTAAACAGATCAGGTCTACACTGTAGCTGCGAGTCTGCATTGTAGCTTGCGGGTCGGTTCTTGTGCTGTTGAGTCGGGCTCGGGTTGCTACAGTAATCAGATCCGGGTCTGATCAAGATGGGGTCGGATCCAACTTGTAAGTGGTTATGGATCGGGTGCAACTTAAGGCTGATCAGGCTGAGCTGTTATCGGGACAGATTTGCTGAGAATCAAACCAAACTCGATCTAGTGCTAGATCTGATGGCAGCAGTGCAGCTTGGAGGAAGAAGACGAGGGGAGGTCGGACGCTGTCGAAGGCGAGTTGCTCATTGTGGCGGCAAGCTATTGTCGGGGATTGATGATGAGATCGGTGATGAAGACTACTGCCGATGAATGAAAGGGAAGGTAGATCTCGCGATGATCTGGCACGAGTGGAGAGGAGAGAGGGTGGTGTTGGTGAGGGGATCACGGGTGCGACGACTGCAGGCGAGGGGAGGACGAGAGGAGAGGAGAGGGGAAGATTACTAGTGACTGTGCTACAGGAGAGGAGTTAGGGGATAGGGGATTTGCAACAGAGGTGGTGGCGGGGTGCAGATAGGGAGGCCGACGGGAAAAGAGCGGTGACACGGGCTGCAGGCGCAAGGAGAGGGGGGGTGCAAGTTAAGGTTTGTGGCTAAGGTTAGGGTTAGGGTTTTGAAAGAGATAGGGGATGATGAATAGTAAATTTTGTGATTTTTTGGGGACATTCTTGGGGATTTTTGAGAATTTTTTAACAGTGTTCTTCAAGGGTTTTGGAAAAGGACTAGGATTTTGATTAAAAGAAAAAAGATAAACTAGAGTTTCACACTCCTAATTAGAGTAGCTATGGTTTCACACATAAACTAGAGTTTCTCTAGGATTTCACTCTCCTAAGAGAGAATTTGATAGAGAAGAAAATTCACTAACAAAATTGTTTTCAATAATCATCATTTACCCTGTCATTCATTGGAAAAGAGCCTTTATATAGGCTTTACAAAAAAAAAAAAGTTCCCATCCGATGTGGGACTAAACAACTAAACTACTAAACAAACGCAAATAAAGTCTAACTCAGATAAAATAAAGATCACATTAATCACAAATCAATCAATCGAACCATTAGATGCGACGCGTCTTCTCCAACGATGATATACGCGCCAGGGGCACGACTGGATGTCTGCATCAGTCCGCCAAGAAGACAAGTGTTTCCTTACATGGAACTATGGAAGTCTGGATAAGATGTAAGGTGGGGGATTTAAAAATATGTTAACCTAACGCTATTATCTCGTCTTTAATTTAGGATCATAGGGTTTGGGTAACCTATACTGTTGTCTCCTCCTAGTAACGTCTAATCTGTAATCCATATATTCATATAGCGCATCTACGTTGTTGATAATTGAAACAGGTTTTTACATGAAAGCCTGGTGAATGTTCAATGCATGCTTGATGGGCTCCGACAAATATCTGTCAAACAGAATCCGGTATCCCGTCTTTAATTAGGTTTTGAAGCTCTGAGACACTATTATTTTCTATCCTCTACATATATTATCTCGCCTCTCATCAACCCCACCACAAATAGAAAAAATAAGAGGCGCTATTAAAAGACGGGAATAGCAAGCAAAGCAAATCATACCTGGGCAAAGGAGTAAAGTCTCCAAACATAATATGTATGCTCTTTGGATCCAAGCTCAAATAAAAAGTTAAAAAGAGGGTTTCCACGGCCTCTCTCCATAATAGCTTGTTCAAAAGCACATCCACCATCAAGGACATGTAGAGCCATTGTATCAATAACATGTCGCAGATGTTTATCTTCAGGAGGAATAACCAATATATCTGGAACGTTTGGAGTGAGCACCTACACAACAAATACGAACAATGATAAATGGAAGACATTACTATTACATAGAAATAAATAGTTGAACAAATAAAGAAACTTAATGAACTCTGAAATTTATGTGTGGAGTGCCAAATACTTAAACAATGTTTACATCCTATATCAACATCATCCGGGTCTAGTTCTGCTATGAAAAAAAATAAGCATTCACTAAATAGTTGATTGATGAAAGTTAAGGTTGAGATGCGGTTAATAGCTACTTTAACCTACCAACTCTGAGCTTTGACTTGTCACAGAAGTAACTGGAGGGCCATCAGGGCCAGACAAAATCACAGTTGCACCCTGCCACAAAAAAAATAATATCAGGAGTCATGTAGCAATCATTATAAAGATCAAGTGAAGCATAAGAAGAAGAAGAAGATCAAGAAGGTAGATAAACAAAGGAAATCCTGTATTAAATCGTATATTTCACTCTAACAGCAAACCCTAAGACAGAGAGAGGGTATAATGACAATTGTGGGAAATTAATAAAGATAAGGAAAAACCTCCTTGTTTCTAATAGCCATGTGCCCTGGTGGGGGAGCAGGCAGAGCCTGTGATGGAAGTGATACAGACTTACCCCATCCAATCTTCAATTCATATTCATACACTACTACACCTGCAAATAGGAAACCATAATTGAAGTTCAAGCTGATGAAATAAATGATTTTTCAGAACTTAATTGCTACTATCAAAGTGATTGAAAGAATAGGTTGTAATTCCATGTTATATTTGTGTTTATAGCTACATGAGAAAAATAGCAAAGGGATAAGATCAGTCTCCAAGAATTTAGTACAAAATTTCAATTTGCAAGTCATCCAATGTATAAAGATAGTTTAAGTAAAAAATAAACCCCAAGAGATAAACAAATACAAGTAACAGGCTAACAGCAACTACCTTCCATGACTGTATAATTAGTTTGGTTGTACAGCTGAAATAACATATAGGGAAACAAGCACAGGTTGCTGCTGCTGCTGCTGCTGCTGCTACTAGGAGAGAACAATACAAACGAAACAAGAATTGTGCTTATTTTTTTGGTTATGATAATGTTGTAGGTATACATCAATAACAATATGTGTGGCGATACACAAACAACATTCATATCCAATACCTCATGTGTTTAGCACATAGTAAAATGATGCACACATTTAGGCAGAGAGAATAAAGAGAACGCTGAAAGAGAAAATCAAAGATGCCATGAGTAGGACTGCTAATGGGCTCAAGATCGACTCGGTAAAAGCTCATTCAGCGCTCAACAACTTAATGAAACAAGTGCAAACAAAAGTCTTTAGGTCAAAACTTAATGAATGCAAACAAAAGTCTAAGTTAGGTAAAATGAATAAATAAGCTTGAGCATTGCTAGGCTCAGCCCCGCTCGTGTTCAGCTCGACTTATTTGTGGCTCGTATAGGCCCAGGTCGGCTTGTAAAAGGCTCAATAAACTGGTATAAGCTTCACTTTTATGTCAGGTCGGCTTGTAAAAGGCTCAATAAACTGGTATAAGCTTCACTTTTATGTTTGAATCAATTTAGTTGAGTTTATAAATGGTCTCTAGACTAATATTTCAATTTGATCACAAGTCTAATATTACAATCTCTTTTTCTTTAAAAAAAAGATTACCTACTCTAATCCCAAAAAAGAAAGTATGTGTTCCTAAGAACTTACTCCTTAAATATTTAATGTTTACATTATGTTTGCATATAATTGTAAAATGTATTTTCCAGAATTTGTTCAGAACAGTAGATATGCTCAAAATGCTCAAGGCTCAGCTCATGTTCTTTGAGAGCTCCCTCAGGCTTGTTGAGAGTTTGTGCTCGTGCTTGTTTGACAACCTAAACAATCCAAGCTTGGACAAAATTTTGAACTCGTTTAAATAATTGAACAAACACGAACAACCTAAAGCTTGGCCTGCTCAGTCAATTAGCAGCCCTAGCCTTGCGCATGTTGCAGGAAGCATTTAAAGAGAGTAATGCTTCACTAAGCTACGGAAAGATCTTAAGAGTATTTAATGAGCAGGTGTTCTTGTGTAACATTTTGCTCACATCTAAGTGATTCTGGCCGGGGATCAGCTAAAGATGAATCAGACAAGTCTTAATTTGGCATTATCTAGGATTTACTTATCTACATCTGAATCTGCCCGGTCCACTGATTGGTATTTATTTCAGGACAAGAATGAGCATATAGGTTTACAAACAAACTATCAATTTAAATGACTGGATTGCAGACCAATATACTTTTCCAGCATTAATGAAAGCCCTCATGATCCGCACACCCAAGAAATTTAGTAAAATATGTGTAAAAACCTCACAGCTGTCATCTGTAGATCCATTGGAACATCATCATCCGTGATGCTCTGCATGTTTTCCTTAACATAACACATTCAAGAAAATTTCTCAGTAACAGTCATAGAATAATGAGAGTTTTCAGCATACAATTCGATGTGGAAGCAATCCATGCAGTGTCAAGATTCTTCTTTACTCCACTTTCTGCATAATTCTAAGTTCTTTCTGAATCAAAACATACTTTTCTCATAAAGTTTAGAAGTTTGAAGTTTGTTGTCAAACTCAAAAAAAAAGGAAATTATCCCTTGCCTTGTCATCAGTCTGACAATTACTTTGTCTATCATTCAAACTTCACGTGCATTAAGGGTCATGACATCTGGAAGAACTACAATAACAAATCCTTTACCTCATATACTGTTTCTGCTTATATGAATCCTTTTTCTCCATTCAACTTAGGGGCTGTTTGGTTTCAAGGAAGTGGGCGGAAGTGAGGAAGTGTGAAGTGTCATTTCCCACTTCCATTGTCCATCCAAACACCAGAAAAAGAAAATGGATAAACCCCTTTTCCTTTTCTCTTTTCCCTTTTACACAATCATTTCCTCACTTCCAGGGTGCTACAGTTAATTTTATAGTCATGTAAATCTCATTTGTAATAAGTTGTAGCTCAAAACAGTTAATTTTGTGGTCATGTAAATCTTACTTACATTCTAGTTACAGTCCAAAAAAAAATTCATAATTAATTTTTATTTTAATATTATTTTACGGTCAACTTTGTGGTCAACCTTTTCACTTCCACTTCCACATTACTAACCAAACACCGGAAAACAAAATTTACTTTTCCACTTTCACTTCCTAACTACCAGCTAAACAACAGAAAAGACACAAATTCTCATTTTCCAAAAGGAAAAAAAAAACCTACTCCCACTTCCTCACTTCCGCCCACTTCCTTGAATCAAACAGCCCCATAGTTACAGCTTAACTACTATTTTTTTTTGTTAGTGCTTCAATTCGCGTTCATTTAGGTCGACCCTGGTCCCTTTTGTCACTCCCTGAACTATCCTCCTACCTCTCCTCTTAACTAGCAGCTTCATTGGTCTCTGTTGCAAAATTCCAAACCACTCATATGATTATCTCTTACCTTATCCTCAATTTCAGCAACGCCAATAACCAATGCATTCCATTTGTTATGATATCCTTCAGCACGTTTGCACTCATCAACCTCCACATTCTCATTTCAAATTGTGGCTGGCTACATAACCGTCTTTAAAAAAAATAACTAAGTACTGCCATTATCAAAAGGTCACCTGCTATTAGTACAATCAAACAGAGAAAATAACAGCTACTAGCACAAACTTACCTGGAGAGGACAAATTGGGCATCGTAAGTAGACACCAAATACATAACCAAAACTTATTTATCAAAGCAAAAGAGAAAAACTAACAATTCCCACTCTTATGTCAATTGTTAAAAGCTTAAAGATTGTCATTGTCAAAACATGGGTGATAATAAAACCATACAACTAATAAAACACTAAGAAATTACAGTTAAGTATCATCAAACCTTGCATCTCATCCTTGGCCGCCTGTCCATCAGCTCTGTTCATGAATGCAACAAAGCCACAATTTCTTTGTCTCCTGCGTTCCTCTTCAGTTCGAGGCCACATTATTTTCACACTAGCTATGGGCCCAAACCTTCCAAACGTCCTTAGGAGAAAATTTTCATCCACCTAGCATAACCAACAATGAAATAATTATTAGATAAAACAACAACAAAACAACAAAGCTTAAATAAAATAAATTTGCAAGCAAGTAGTAAGAGTATTCCACCACCTGTGGTGAAAGATTCCCAACATATAAATTTGTGGTCTGGGGATCCCCATCATCAAATGACCCTGGAAGTTTTCCACTTGGATCAAAATCATCCGGCAATTCGTCAAAACGGCTAGGCGGCTGCAAGAAAAGCAACAAAATGCAAAAATCTTAGCAGTTTCTTAGTGAACAAAAGTGTTCTTAAAATAAATAAATATACACATGAACCACAATCCAAATGCAACAATATTTAGGACTTAAATGCAGTAAGTATAACATAATTTTCAGAAATTGTAGTGTGAACATGCATAAATAGTAGTACGAGATAAACAAATGCATGTTTGTGGATTGACCAAGCCTGAACAGGCAAGCCTTTTTGGCCATATAATTTGCTCAAGGGGATGTGCTATACACACTGCAAAGAACCAGAAAAACAAGCCATAAATTTAACAACAATTGCAAAAGCTCACCTAAGATGAACATGCAACGAATAAGTAACTATTGTCCTCAAGTTTTCATACGCATGAAGCAGTATAGAATCACACATGCATGCATGATATTGCAAAGAAACTAGAATGATAATAACAATTTCGTTCACCCACCAACCCAGCCACGATCCACACACACAGGCACACAGGTATAACATGTATTTTGGACAAAATTTGCATAACCAGATTGTCATACTACATAATTTATAGTGTGTAATCCCACACAGCATAATAATTTTCCCTTTTAGATATGTGGAAGGAATATAGTAGACCAGTAAAATAAGTGAAATAAAGTACAATAAACCATAAATGGTTTTCTATTACACAAATGCAAATGAATAGCAATTCAGAAAGAAAAACAGCTCTTTTAAGGTGCTTAAAAGACTTGCAGATCAAATTTAAGCCTCGTTTAGACTGGGGCCTTACATTATTCTGTAAATCAGTCTGTCTTAGCTGTATTCATTTTTGACACTTATTGAGGTTGAAATCTTGGCTGTCCTCCTCGACTGTTAATTCTAACTTTTTCAAAAATATTAGATATATCAAATGCAAATAAATAAAATTATAGAAATAATATTTAGAAGACAAAGATCATTTAGATTGAACTAAGTGGAGTAAACTGTATTTATTTCAGGTTTGGATCATTTATTGGATCATTATCAGATTATCAGGTTTGGATCCTTAAGGATCCATATTTAAAACCAATAAGAAATCATATCTATCTCTAGGATCCATACCCTAGCCAATAAGCTATCAGATATGATTTTAAAGATATAAACCCAAAATTTTGGGTCTACTTGTAGATTGGTAATCTGGTTATTGGACCCATTACCACAACCCGGGTGCCACTTCTCTTTTATGCTACAAAGAGATGTTACTTTCTTCCAAATTATAATTATTGGAACCAAATTATAACTATTGTAACTGTTAGAATATAAAATTATTACCCTCAACTCTCATCATAACTTCGAAGTTTTGGTGTAGTGGCAGTGATTTAATATGGTATCAGAGCAATGCAGATTCAATATCCAACAACACACATTTAAAAAGCGGGTTTAAAAAATACCATTGTGTGAAAGCCCACGTTTTCAGTCCATCAAAAAGGCATTTACTTACGAGGGCGTGTTAAATATAAAACTATTACCTCAACCCTCACATAAGTTCAAAATTTTGGTGTAGTGGTAGGGACATTAATGGTAACTTTTCACATTCTCTGACTATGTAATGCACATAACTTCTGTCAATCAGACCTTGAAAATGTATGAATACTTACAGCAGAACTATCACCATGGCGCCCTTCACGCCATTGTTCGCGTTCTTGATTACGCTTCTCCCTTAACTCTTGTTCAAGCTTCAGCTCTTCCAGGAAATTATCAATAGCGCGTGGTTTTCCTTTCTCCCTCTCCTTTGGCTTCTCATCATCCTTCTGCAAGTTTTCAAAGAGCTTCAGAAAAAATCATCTTGCAAAGAATCTTGAAAAACTGATATGCGCAGAAGTAAACAATGTAACAATGCAGCATAAGCTTATAAATATGCATTCCAAACCAATCGGGAATATGAAGAATCTATCAAGCTTACATGCATGTCTTAAGTACTCTCTCTCTCTCTCTCTCTCTCTCTCTCTCTCTCTCTCTCTCTCTCTCTCTGTCTCTGTGCGCGCGCGCGCAATAATATAGTGTATTGTGACCAGTAGGAAGCAATGGAAGAGACTTTATCATCATCTTATTTGAACTTCTCAGAAGTTCAATTCTCCAAATGATAGGAGAAAGGGAATTGGTTAAATTTTCTGCTCATGCTCTCGAGAATGGTGGGAAGAACAGCAGGTTGAACTAGATTGAATAGAGAAATTACGTTCAGCCCAATGCCAGTTGTAGCTTTCAAAGTAATGCAAGCTACATGTTACATCTATTTCCTACTTACTTGTGCACATCTAAACACACTTTTTATTACGCTTTCTGAACATACTACTGACAAGAAATCAACATTCACAGAATGATGTAGTTATTTCAAGTCATTAACTAATTTGGGCTGTGAATTTTCCATCATATATTGAGACATTCAGAACAATTTCTCCAGTTTCCCTGCTTTTCCAATTATTTAAGAGTTTGGCATAAACAACTACAAGGCATAAACAACTACAAGCCCATCAAGAAGGAGATTCCCACACATCACCCCAATTCCACAAGGTACTTACCACAGATGCAAATAAGACAAATATAATCATAGTCCATAAATTTGAAAGCTTAGACCAAGAAAAGTGAGAAGCTCATAAGAATGATGGATGATGTCAAATTATATATAGAGGAAATCAAGTGCTTTACATGCTAACCTTTTTCTCTGGCTCTCTCCCTTTAGAAGCTGGGGGTAAGAAAGATGGCACATACCTGGAGAAAGCAGCAGAAGAAACATTGTAATGTCTCAACAATAATGTAAAACATTTGTAACTATATTTAGTATATATAATATAACAAAAGAGACTAATGTTGCAATTGCCGTATTACTGGGATGATCAGGTGAGGTCTAAGTCTTACTTGACTGGGATCAAAGATAAAAAAAAATGCTTCTGGTATTTCAAATATAAAACCAACTAGTTTGGCTATGAACACCAGGTTGAGTTCTTTCAGGACAGGTCTGAGAGGGATAGGGAGAGGTATGACTTTGAGAGCTGACCCTGTCTTTTGAGCTAACTCCAGGCAAGTCCATTAACCTTGTAGAATCAGATAGAAGGAAACAAATTACTGTACAGCCATATGCCAGATCATAATCTGGATATTGTTTTTAGCAAGGTTCTAAATATCGGATATCGGGATCGTATCGGATGGGGGTTTTTCATATCGGATATCGGATATAGGGGGCGATATCGGAGATACGCGTGCATATTGGGTGTTCATATAGGATATATAATGAAATATTGATAACTAAAAGTTGATTTAGTGTCATAGATATCATCTACCTAATAAAAATGATGTAATATGCATGCAAAGCCAGTAAAAAATAATATACATTTGCACGTAGTCGTGCAATAAATAAGTTATTTCATATCGGGCAATATTTCAGGCGATTTATCGCCCGATATCGAGCGATTTATCAACCGATATTTCAAATATTGGTCGTTTTTTACTACAAACGATATGGCAAACAATTTTCTCATATCGTATCGGGAGCAAGCAAAAAAAGAGATATCAGCTGATATTTAAAACAGGGGTTTTTAGACGTGCTCCTGGTCCATGCTAGTTTAAGGATATGGTCAAATACAAATAGAATGATGTATGATACATAGCAGAATATGTCCACTGCTATTTCTGCATTGAACATATACTGTGCAGCTGATTTATCGAACCAAAAAATTCAAGCCATCTTGGTACAACATTCACACCTGAGAATACCATGCTAGTACAAGTAAATGAACTGTTGCAAGACATTCTTTGCTTACAACGAGTATAACAGGACATAATAATAGTAAGAGGATCTCGCCTCCCGTTATTAGGACTTCACAAGGGAAGTCAGAGAGATAACATGTGTGACAGATAATGTTTTACTTAAGGACTACAGTTCCTTAGTCATAATTTTTGGTGTATCATTCTCATATATATCAAGTTACATCGACAATAACAACAACAATTCCAAAGTGCAACCTCGAAAATGAAAATTTCCAATTTCCTTCTCTTCCTTTTTCTTTATTACATTTCCCCTCTATTTCTTAAGTCATTCAAGTTTAAATAGAATGCATAAACCTTGTCCTTGTTTAGACCTCTTTCTCAAGTCTTTGCAGTTTCAGCTGAAGATTTCTGGTAAGCTTATGCTGCAGTGTGCTCGTAGCTTCTTCTGATTTAACATATACTTCCAAGGCCCTTTTTCTTAATATTGAAAGTACTATATAGTGTTGATTTTCTTGCAAATACGTGTCATGTGTCCAAAGAGCAGATAAAATTATGGCATCTTAAAAAAATAATGATCAGATCATAGCTATCCACCAAAAATTTCGAAATGCATAGAAAAGTAGCTCACATATGAAAAGCTTTCAAGGACCAGTAAGATGAAATTTGACATTATGTCCAAACAGATTTTCTCGAGGACAAAGCAATTTCCAGAAAGGGACATCTAATATCTTGTCAGCAAACCAGTCTTCCGATACACACACACACACACACACACACACACACAACAACCACACACAAAACCACACACTATATATATATCACAACAAAATGTATATTCCATAACATTATGAAAAACCATGCTACTCAGCTAGACTTGCACCAAACAAACACATAGTGAAATCCAAATAAGCTAAAGCTTTCAAGTCAGCAAAGACTTTGCAGTGCATCATAACGTAGGGTTCAAGACTTTCCTAGTCCTGAACTGGTAAAATCAAACTTTGAGACAAACCCTTCAAGAGAAAATTCTACATATCTAAGTGCAAGTGAAGGCATTAGGAAAGAACTAACAAATTGTGCTACAAGGAAAAAAAAATTCAAGACCATAGTCTGATGTTGGTCTGTTGTGTGCATGGATGACAACAAATTGAACAAGAAAGGTGTTTGATGGGGTTTGACCCTTCCAGTTTGAGCTACAGAGCAAATCTAGTACCTTAGGTATTGTCAATTTTATTTCTTTTTCTGAATTAGAAAAAGGTAAACAGGATAGAGCAAATCTAGCATCAGTATTGGGGGTAACTAAGGGTAGGACTTCTATATTAAAAAGGATAGAAGGATATTATTGTAATTACGGTTCGGCTCATATTACTCCTGAAAATTTTTGATTTTAGGACAGGTTTTCAGTGTTGACGCATACGAGTCCCATGAAAAGCCAGACTTTTATTCTTTATGTTGTTCAATGTTTAAATAACTTTTTCTATTTTCTTTCAGAAGGAAAGTTCCACGAGATGGGAAAACTAACAGCTGGATTTGCCGGCATGACAGACAAAGAGAAATTCTATTAAGGACAACAAGGACAGACATTACAAAGTAACAAGAATCTGCTCAAGATGAGTTCTTGATGCATTTAAAAGTAAAGAAGATATTCCTAAACAATCTCAGATGACCATATAGTTTATTAGTATTGTTACATATATTGCTTGAAATAATCCATAAAGGTTCGGTTAGAAACATGACTGCAAATGCAAACTTTTTGCATCTCTACTTTTATTAGCTTATCTCTAACCATGTATTAGCAAGATTACCCCCACAGGTTAAGCAATCTTAGATCAAACTAACAAATACGAATTTTATTTAAATATTATATGTATTTAAACTTACAAGCATATCATGCTTCCTTTGTCTACTCTTTGCCCATAGAAAATAATGTCCTTTGAAAATGATGACGACATCGATAATGATGAAATGGAAAGGAGAGGATAAGAATGCCGCCTAATAATAGAGAGGTTAAAGGTTGAAGAGAAAGAAAACATAGGTGAAGGAGTAGCAAATTAAAAAAGCAAATACCAAATGCCTGATTAAATTACCATATTTTAGTAACAAGTAACTCCTATATCAATAGAGCGAAGGTGATCCTTCAAAGAAGATAAGATGAAGATGGTGATGTTTATAAGGAACTGAAGACATGAAGACTGGCTAGTTAAAAGGAAAATTGGAGCTGAGCGTAAAGGAGGGAAGAAAAGAAGGAAAATAGTATTGTCCCAGTTTTTGTTGGTGGTGGTGATGGTCATGGTGTTGTTATTGTGCATGCACATGCGTGTGAGAGACATAATAATTCATTACCTGACACTTCGTGTTTTCAGTCTTTTTTGTTGGATCATGAAAATCCATCATGTATCACTCCTTGTTTTGATAATAACAATATATAATATGTGCTAACATTTTTATGCAGTATTCAAGGCTACTCAATGTTAATCAAGCTAAATACTAACTCATCAGGGGCTTCTGCATGAAGATAAAAGATTCAAGGAGACAAATGATTCATATTGCAGGCATGTATCTATTGAAGAATTTGTAATATGTCTCATTTATCTTGTAAAAGTCTTGACACACACACAACACACACTATTAGTTGACCTATATGCATATCTTAACATCTATTATATGTTAGATCTATTTCAGACTCAGAAAACCAAGTTTAGTTGAATTTTGCATAAAGCATGCACAAGTTAGTCAACTAACAGACTTGGCTAGTCGACTAATACCCAACGTAGTCAACTATAATTTTGACCCAGTCGACTACTGAGATTATACAGAACCATTCTAAACTTGTTTCACTTGACTAGTCAACTAATCAATTCCCCTAGTCGACTACTGAGATCCAACAGTAACTTGGCCTATCCACTGTCAATTTGTCTAGTCGACTAATTGTATTGCCTAGTCAACTAACCTATTCAACTGTCACTAGACTAGTCGACTAATAATTTTGACCAGTCGACTAATCCCTCTTCTAGTCGACTAATCTAGCAGTTTATAGATGTTGATGTTCTGATGATTTGATACATATTCCTTCCAATCTAACAGCTATATATTTGAGTTTGAATTGTCCTACAATTGGTTTACAATTATCAATTCACCTATAAATAGAGAGGTACCCATGGACATTCAAGATATACAATTTATTCCAAGTTATTGACTTCTAAAAGTTCTAAATTCTGTTAAGAAAACTTTCCTCTCTTATTTTGCCTATAAACACTTTCATATGACCTGTTAGGTAAAACCAATAGAGATATCCTATAAGCCACTGCAAAAAACCACTTGCACTCCACATTCAAGGCTTATAGTTTACAAAGTGTAATCTACAAGGAAAAGGTCTTCTCGGTATAGAGAAGTATACACAATTGGCAAAGGTTTGTCAATTGGTGTATATGATTTTGATTTTGTAGTTCTCAAGATCAAAGTTAAGGAAAATCTCAAACGGGTTGTTTGGGGACTAGATGTAGGTCAAGAGGGTCGAACCAGAATAAAATCTCTTGTCTTTGCGATTGATTTTCTGGTTTGCTCTTGTTTATTGTGATTGCATTCTATACTTTTCAAGTTATTAACATTTCTTGTTAAATTTATTTTAAACACTATTCACCCCCCTCTAGCAAGGTTCAAAAACTTGGCTGTTCTGGTTCTGACTCGACCGAGTCGGAACCGAAACGGCCTTCCCCGTTCCGAGACCGGTCCACGAGTCAATCTATTGCATTGTTTTGCATGATTCGGGTCCGACTCGGCAAGTCACCCGAGTCGAGGAAGCCAAAATTTCATAAAATTTCATAAAATTTCATATAATCTTTACTTTTGTGAAAAAAGTAGTTAATTTAAATTTAATTAATTTCATATAATTTACTAAACTATGCATTTATTTTGATATTTTACTGTGACGCATGTATTTATGCATTACTTCATGTTTAGTGTGCTATGTGATATGTTTTGAACATGTTATATGTCAATTTTGATGTGTACATTTTTTTAAGATTTGTCGTGATTTTTCAAAAAAATTTGAGCCCTTTATGTAACGTTTCGCACATCTCGCCCGAGTCGGGGTCGCGACGCTGCGACCGATGTGAAACGGTGCCCGCCGAGACCGCGACTTTGAACAATGCCCTCTAGTGTTAGAGTTGTCATATACATGATCCTACATTTTTGAAGGGCCATAAACTTGGATACTTTGACAAATTTGTGGATATTTCAGAACTCAAAAATGCATCAGGATGAAATCACATCACTTCCACTTCAATTTCCCAATTCATATTAAAGAAGGTTAAAATCAAAGTTATAAAGCTAAAGGTTGATACATAATGTTAATGCTTGAGTATATACATGCATTTGCATATATGCTTCAGTGTAGCCGTAATCTCATGCCTTCAGTACAGTCGTATATCAGTGTCAAAATTTTGGTAGGTTCTCACTTAGGTACTTTGGACATGTGAAGACTTGTCAAGTAAAGATTTAAATTTAGAGACTGTTCTGCTTCGTTATCCTGAAAAGAGCGTGCAGCATATGCCTGTATGTATTATGGACTGCGAAATAAAAGGTAGGTTTGCCTGCACATCAATTGGGATGGCCTACAGCCACTTCTGCTTATAGTAACCTTGGCCCAAAATCTGGTAGCAGCACACAATAGGGGATTCAACATCATACCTGGTCACAAGAACTTGGTCAATTATTTTTGGCAGAAACTTGTCTTTGAGATGTACTCTATCACTAAGGCCATCTGATCAGGTAACAGTTTGGATGGTGATGTTGATTAAAAGTGCATTAATTGGAACTGATTGCATTGAACATGATTCCACCAGATGAAAAATCCCATCAACATTGGAAAAAAATGCTGAATAAGGAATCTAAGCCCGTTAATCAGAAAAATACTGGTCAAATTCCACCAGATGAATAGTTTGTCATATTCAGGAGCCCTTACTTTAAGACAGATTAAATGTTGATGGCTGGTTTACTTGATTAGATACATAATTTGCGCACTAAATAGCATTAGTTGTGGAATCCAAAATGTCAAAGTTGGTTAGTACTTTATGTATTTAGTTACTGAGCAATAACTAAGTTCAATTATAGATATGAAAGATCCTAACTTAATTAGCTTTATTTGGAGGCAGTTACGAATTCCAAGAGTCTGTGTCTACATTATGCAATATCATATATGAACACTGAATTTGATAAACAATATGATGATGAATCACATGATTTAATGCTTTTATGTGTGAAGGTGGTCATCTTCTTGTACCCTTATGTCATCTTCTTGTGCCCTTACGTATACTCTAATATTCTTCTTTTCTTTCCCTGTTTTTATTCTCTGTTAACATCTAGGCAGCAAATAATCATCTTCTTTAAACCAATTTTCTCCCTCAAAAAGCTCAAATCCTTACCCTTGTAATCTTGCATCCGAATGCCATACACTACTTACTACAAACAGCCTTTTCAAAGCATACAATCATGAGAAAATAGTTAATATTTGCCCAATTATGCTAATTGTAAGTATTGGCAACCTTAACTACAACTAAGTCATGCCACATATACATGTAGTCACTTTACAGATAAACAAATAATTCATTGATGTTAAGAGTGAAAATATTCTCTGATTTGATTCCTAAAAAATCACTGACTGTGATTACGGGATGCTACAATCATGCTGAAGCTTTCCAAAGTCCAAACTGAAAGTAACTGTTTATTAAAATAAAGTAAAGCTCATCAATTTGATTTGATTCTTTTAAGTTATAGCTTCCGGAATATGTAACTAAGTATTTCAAGAAGTTACTTTCCCAACAAAAGTATTTCAAGGTTAGGTGATCTGCAAACGGATTGGAAAAGAAAAAAAAATAAGCCAGCAACATACAACCGCTCTAACCTCCTTGACCAGCAAACTAAATCCAAAGGCTTGGCAGAAACTAGGTAAGCAAACCATTTTTTAGAGGAAATGGGCTGCTCCCAAACTCACAAAATTGCTGGCAGGCTACATAAGAAATGATTTATTTTTACTTGATCAAAGATCTATCAGTATGCTTGACATGAAATATTACAGATCACTAAATTTTGAAAATCTTAATCATCTTCTTGATATTTGTTTATTCACTGCAGATATAAAACCTTCAGTTACCCCACCCCTTCATTAGTTGCATGTATATATTTATCCATTAGTGTTTGAAATGCTAAGCACAACCTACTTCCCCATCCCTTTCCTTTAATCCCAATGAAAATCAATCTAGAGACAAGTGAAACAGGTGAATCTCACCACCTCACAGAAAGAAAGTGAACTCTACAACTAACCAAGCCAAACTCTATGCTTCAGTTGCCAACCTTGGTTAGACAGATAACCTGCTTATCCAATCCAAACCTAACCCAGAATTTCTGTTTTTGGATTAAAATCTTCACAAGCGTTAAGATGCCACCCTCAGTTGGACCAGATAACTTGCTTATCCGATCCAAACCTGACCAAACTTCCTAAGTCTCGATGAAAGTTTCCAACCCATAAGGATTCAAGTTTGATCTGCATTTATGTTTTGAATTCAAAAGTTTACAAGTTCTCAATATGCCACTTACGAACCTGCTATGCAATAATGGATCAAGGATTCAAGTCTGATCTGCATTTATGTTTTGAACTCAAAAGTTTATAAGGTTTCAATATGTTCAATAACAACCTGACTACCCAAAAATGGTTCAATTGGGATGGCCGGTCAGCGGTTTTATTATTTTGACCATTTTAACTTGGAAAATGGTTATTCTGTATTTTTGAAAGTGGAACCCAAGCAGCTCCAACACATTTTAGAGTCGTAAGCTACCTAGAATTAAACTGTTGAGGTGCTTATTAAGAACACACTAGGGAAAATTGGAAGGGAAAAAAAAAAAAGGGTTGGTGAACGTAGCGAGAAAGGCATCGGTTCAAAGCTGAGAATCTAAGCAAGGGGATGTAAAGAGATCTGTGAGGACTCAGGGGAGTGGTAAAGCAAACCACGTCAAGTAATCAACATGAGAGTCCTTTTTCATTCTAAAAGTCCAAAAGTGATTCTTCTTTTATATAATACACATACATATAATATATATATATATATATATATATATATATATATATATATATATATATATATATATATATATAGTTAGACTTGGCCACTTCCGAAAGGATTTGAGCATGAATCCTTCCCACTTAAATTCAATGTGACGTCATTCAAATACAAGATCCACTCAAGTTGATCTACATTATTTAAAGTAATCAAAAATCAAATATTTTGCATTTTTCATATCCATACATCAAGTAGGCACAAAATGGACAACCAAAAGTAGCATATTACTTAGATCTATGACTTTAGACATACAAATTCTCGACCTGACCATTTGATCATGATCTAAACATTTAAAACCCTCACGCAAACTTTTGTTAGGTTTCAAATATTCTACACCATTAAACTAACCAACTCACTATTCCGGCCGTTCATTTTGCGCCTACTTGATGAATACGCAAAAGGTATTCAAAATACTTGATATTTTTGTTTTTAAGCACTCTTAACAATGTAGATCAACTATAATGGAGTGGATCTTCA
The DNA here is from genome assembly GCA_038442645.1 of Agave tequilana. NCBI lineage: Eukaryota > Viridiplantae > Streptophyta > Magnoliopsida > Asparagales > Asparagaceae > Agave > Agave tequilana. The sequence goes on from JAVJIF010020561.1 coordinate 67,667, forward strand.
ATTTGAATGGGAAGGATTCATCTGCATATCCTTCCCAAAGGACCTCAAGTGTGTGTGTGTGTGTGTAAAGAAGATCTTTTTGTGCTTGTTAGGGCACCTTTTAGGTCTTTATCCCTACTATGACATACGGGACTTTTTTTTAACGGAATATGTTTATCGAATTATATAAAAAATGTATATCTGCTGTAGGAATAGATCTTATGAGGTGTGAAAATAGTAGGGCAACTAGAACCCCAATCCCAAACCTGCTCTCTTTCTGCTGCCTAACCCAATGTGAGAAAGAAAAAGCAAAGAGGAGAAGAAAGAAGAAGCCATCGTTGTTGGATCTTCTAACCTTCCTTCTCTCTCTCATTTTTCTTCTCATTTCTTTTCTTCCCATCTCCTCTCCATCTTCAGATTCTTCCCTTTCACTTGCCAGTAGATTAGCCTTTGAGTCAAGCAAGACTTAAAAGTGATAAGAACATAATAAGTGCCAAATTCAGATAGTTGAGAGGTTTGCATTGCACTACCATATTGCAATCAAAACTCCTACATATCTAGTATTATGATTTAACATATTCTAAACCTACCAATTAAAGGAGTAAAAGAAATTCAATGTGAATGAAAGGTGTATGATGACCCGATTAACCCATATCCACAACCCAAATAAATGGACATAATTTTGACACCCTCTACTGCGCAAGGATCTATGGCCTTTAAGCTTTTTGGGTTTAAAAGACGTACAAACTGACCCGAACTTGACCTGTCACCACCCTTATCCTTCAGTTACATAAAGCCAAACAAAGATGGATTATCAGTAAAAATATACCTTGCATGTTCCTAAAAGAAACTCTATCAACTACACTTTGTAACAATTTTCAAAAATTACAACTGTCCTCTATGAGGTTCAAGCGGTTTTTTTTCAGGCAGGTATCAGATTTGGGTCAGCCATCTCAACATGACCAAAATCTCATCAGTCTCAGCATAGCATCAACCTGCACTATACCCTTTTATCTAAAGCCTATTACTCAATAAGTAGAGCTTGTACTACTATAGTTGGAGATTGTTCAACAGGGACAAAATTTAACCCATTTCTCTATGCAAAGGAAGCCTTGCATGCATCAAACAATGGCCTGACAGAGCTGCTAGAGAGCTCAAAACATCGGAAGCACATTGGATTATGCCCCGAAGTCTGTATGTCGCTATTAAAGGGCAAGGTAGATGTATTGATAAAGAGAGAAAAAAGAAGTGTCTATACAAAGATGTTTATGTGCATGCATGCCTGTATTCATATTTCTAAGCCGGATTCATAACCCAGTTCGCACCTGTTCCAGATGTAGTTATAAAAAGAGGTGAGGAGAATAACAGAGAGTCAAAAGAAAAACACATCTATAACTGAACAATATTGTGTTGGAGGTTTTCCGCTGCGAGTGATCAAAGGGTCGATCCTCACCACAAACGAGAGTGTGTTTAAAGTATAAGTGCAAAATAATAAATACAACACTAAAAACATATGGAGACACAATATTTTTACGTGAAAACCCAAATTGGGAAAAACCAACGGGGAGGAGGAAAATTTGCTATAACTCGCCGGTTTACAGGAATTACATGTACATATTGGTGTTTCTTTGAGTTGGGATCTGATGAAAAACCCAAGGTCTTAGTGGAAGGCCCAGAGTCCTCTCTCTCTCTCTTCGAGAAGAAGGTCTATTTAGCAAAAACCCAGGAGTTCGAGAGATTTGTGTAGCTGCATTATTTCATGTGCGAATTTGTTGTAACGGTCGTGATTGCTGACGTGATGGTTAAGACTGCATGCAGGAAATTTCGAAACTGTCCACCTTGAGTGCATGGGCGTTACATGTCTTCAACGTAGGAGAGAAAATGCGACGTGATTGCATCATGGCAGTTGTTACTGAGGGTTTTTGAGTGAAGTCAGGGATGTTATACTGTTGGTGACTCCGGAGAGTGATGCCCCTGGAACAGGGGGTTCGCTCCAGAATAGCTCTGGGTGGCGAAGCTTTGGAGGTTAACTTGAGTTCGGACTGGAGTGATTCTGGGAACTATGGATGCTGTCGGGAGGGTCCGATGTGACAGAAGCAGTTGATTATTGCGAAGACTTCAAAAAGGAGACTTGGTTGCTTGGACACGTGCCAGCATCTTACTGAGGGTCACAAATTGACCGCTACAGATGCCCCTACTCTTTCGCTTGTCGAAGTCTGTCGGAGAGAACTCGAAAGAGCAGAGTTGGTTGAGATCTTTGAATGCCTTGGATTCATCTGGATACTTTGGATTCTTCTAGATTTTGAGAATGAGAGGATCCAGTCCATTAATGTGAATCTTTGGGATTTCACCTAGAGATTGCGTGACTAGATGACAGCTGGCGTGTCTATTGATTAGATTGGCATGAAATCTGTGTTCGAATCCTGGTGCCATAATGACTAAGATCGTGTGGCAGAGACAGTCGATATCTTGTAGATTTGGTTGACCGAGGATCTCGGCATGTGGACTGACTTTTTCGAAGGTTAGAGATTTGAATTAGGGACGTTTCAACTCCTCCATCTATTAACAGGGTGGAGCCCTAGGGTGAAAATTGCTTGTCTTCTCTGAAAAATCCTTACTTCCAAGCCCTTTGCTCTGGTGAGTTATCATGTCGTTCTTCCTTCTTTGTTCGGTGGAAGAAAAAGAGGAAGAGGATGGAGATGATGGGAATGGATGTCGGGCTCTGGCTGCTTGGGAGTCTGATTGGCACAAAACATCAGTCTTCGCGATAAGCTTGTCGCAAAACATCAGTTTTCGCAACAAGTCTCTGCTACCAGAAAGGATGGACTGGGCTTCCATTTTGATCTGGTTTGTTCGTCTGATCTCCGATCGGATCAATCCAGCTCTCATCTGGGCTCGATGTTCTTCTTTCTTGGTAGCACGTATGAGGAAGGAGTGGGTTGTTTCGAACAGTTACGGAGGTGAATTAGATTCAATCATTTTTCATGTCTGGCAGTCTTCACTCTGGCCGAGGGGTTGTTGCTTCGCGCTTGGCGCCTCTCTCCTCGTGGCGAGCAACAGAGGGGGAGTATGGAGGGCATTCCTCGAGATGTCGCCGATAAAGCACACTCCTTCCGGAGCTCTGACCTCTTCCTCAGAGTAAAGAGTCGGTGGTGTGATACAATCATCGGCTTGTATGTCTTGTCGGAATCCTTCTGGCTTCCTAGGAGGCATGTTCCGGGTGAAGAGGAGAAGGTTCTTCATCTGAAAGATCTCTTATTTTTGTGAAAATTTTTCTCAGAGCTTCCTCTGGGACCTTTGGATGGTGGCGTGAACAATAAGGTCGTGCTTTCGTGAAGTGTTCTCCGATAAGCAGATCGTTGTTTGCTTCAGCATCGGAGACCTGTTTGGTAGGGCTGCATGGATGGGAGGGTGATTATATGTATTTCTCTTTTAAAATGTACACACATAAATGTGACATAATCTTGTATTACTCATGTTAGACGTAATCAAGTAAATTTAAAGTAATGTAATTGGAATGGAAAGATTTTGAATAAATATTTGTATTTGGAATGAAAATAATTGCATAAATCTTGCCTGGATTATTTTACCATTTGTGTTGTTTGGAATTGACCGTGTATCCTCGGAGTGCATGTCTTTAACTTCGAGATGTTTGACTTGGCATGTGGATGGTTTGGTAGGTCTGTGGTGTTCCCGAGTGGGGGCAGTCCCATCAGCGGTACCTTCAAATTTTTATCCTCTGAGTGGGAGAAATTCCAACTGCGAAGTTGGGCCTCCGAGTAGGAAAATCCCAACAACGTCGGGTTCACAGTCGCTTCCGTGTAGGAAAAATCCCATCAATGGAGTCGTGACCTTGGGACTCTGAAGAAGGGAAAATTCATACAGCAGAATTGGGCCTCTTAGTGGGAAGAATCCCAGCAACAGAGTGGAAATCGGTTGGGCTCAGAGTGGGGGAGATCCCACAGCGAAGGGATGATGCGCATACAAAACATGCAATGATGCAACTCCAATTAAATGTTAGATGTAGTATTAAAAGAATAGTTTGGAACAAGACTGTGTATGCCCATCTTTTAATCACACAAAACTAGTATGTCGAGGGATAATCCAAATAAAGAAACCCTCATGTATATATCATGTGTCTCGCGTGATTATAGGCTAGACTTGCACAGCCATATCGTCCCGGAATGAGTAACATACACACATTCACAAAGGTGAGGTTTGGATAATACCTCGGTGACTATACCTTCTCTGGTACCCTTGATTCCTCCAGCCAGCCATTACACGAAAATAGTACGTCGAGAGGATAACCCAAAAGAAAACCCTCATGTATATACCATGTGTCTCATACAATCATAGGCTCTCTAGTTACCTGCAAATTAGAAAAAAAAAAAACCTGAAGTGAGTGTCACCCATCGACAGATTGGATGCATCAACTCCGAGTAGGGGAAATCCCAGCAAAGGAGTTGGGCCTCCAAGTAGGGAAAATCTCAGCAGTGGAGTCGGGTTCACAGTCGCTTCCGAGTGGGAGAAATCCCATCAGCGGAGCCATAACCTCGGTAAGGACCTGAAATGGGGGTATCACCCATCGACAGATTGGCTGCATCAACTCGAGTGGAAAAATTCAACAGCAGAGTGGGGATCCGGACCTCCGAGTGAGAAAAATCCAGCATCGGAGTTGGGCCTCAAAGTGGGAAAAATCCCAACAACGGGTAGTTCACAGTCGCTTCCGAATTGAGGATATCCCATCAGCGGAAGGACCAATTCCGAGTAGGAAAAATCCCAGCAACGGAGTAATTTCGAGTGAGAAAAATCCCATTAGCAGAACGCTTAAACACAATCCTCCGAGTGGGAAAATCCCAGCAGCGAAAGGACCGACTCCGAGGGGGAAAATCCTAGCAGTAGAGTAGCCGACAGTCGCTTCTAAGAGTGAAAAATCCCAGCAGAAGGACCGACTCTGAGTGGGAGAAATCCCAGCAGCAGAGTAGTTCACAATCACTTCCGAGTAGGAGAAATCCCAGTAGCGGAAGGACTGACTCCGAATGGGGAAATCCCAACAACAGAGTAGTTCTGTGTGGGGAAAATCCCATCAGCGGAACGCCTAAACACAGTCCTCCGAGTGGGAAAATCTCAGCAGCTCCAAGTGGGGCGAATCCCAGCAGCAGAATAGTGTCGAGTAGGAGAAATCACATCAGCGGAACGTCTAGCCTGAAAGGGTTGCAATGGTTAGGAGCAAAAAATATTATTTTATTCAATATTGGAATAGAATACATAATATTGTAGGGATATGAGTACTGCTCTATCTCTTGGAAACGCGAAATCAATCAATCGCTTTGTATTGGGTGATCAGGTGATGTGGCTGGATAAGCGGTGAAACATTGAGTTGTTCGGGTCCGGAGGCTGCTTCAGGAGTGAGAATGTACTCTTTGAGGAGACCTTATTGGATGAGCTCTTCCAAGTACTTCCGGAGGGCCCAACAATGAATGGTCATGTCCCTTGCTGTCATGTAGGAGCAACGTTCTGCTCCTGGAAGAGAGGGATCGTATCGGATTGGTCTCGAGCCCCTAACCCATGACTGGTCCTTGAAGGTGTTGAAGACCTCCTTGATGGGGAGCTTTAGCGGAGTGAAATGTTACTCCATCGGACTGTAAGTTTGGAGCGAATTTGGTGGAAGAATAGTAAGCGATTGTTTCTTGAAGGCAGGTTGCCCCCGTTTCGATCTTGGGAGTGAGTGGAGGCTTCGTCGGAGACTTCGACTTCCCTCCGACATCACCATGTTTCGCAGTATGGTCGAAGGAAGTTTTCATTGCTCCTCCAGCTGGATGTGAGGCTAAGCTCGTGACAAGACCTCGCTCATCCGAGTGATATAGTGCTTGAGAAGATGCTTGTACAAGGGGTGACAAACCTGCAATCCGCTGATGAATGTGATGCAAAGACATCCTCACCGCAGTTGAGGACCTTGGCGAATTGGCTTTGGAAAGGCTACTGTATGATTTGAGACTATCACTCTGCCTCATCTTGATAGAGAGGGGATGATGGTTGTTTTTCTTGACCTCCTTGCGGGAAGCGTACTAATTGAGAAACGCCTTGGTTACCTCCTCGAACTAGTGGAAAGAGCAAGGCTGCACAGAGTAAAATCAATCTGATGCCACACCTTCCAGACTGGAGGAAAAGGTGATGCACAAGAGTGGAACGTTGCGAGAATAGACCACCATCTTGTCTCAAAAATGCCTGGTGTGCTGGACGAGGTCGCTCACCTCAGAGTAGTAGTCGAAGGTTGGAGTTGAAAACTTCCTCGAGAACTCGCACTCCAGGATGTCTTCGGAGAGGGTGGAGTCAGAAACTTTGGCAACTGAAGGTGTTGGGTGGCCTTGCAGCCTAGCTTTCGCAATCCGTCTCTGAATCAGTTTGTCGATGACTCGAAGGTCAAGAGATCCATCGACTTCAAGTTTGCTTTCTGACTGCGTTGATTGACTAGTTATTCTGGAGGGCAGTGATTTGAGCCCGGAGTTGATCGTTGAGCCACCTCAATGCCTTATGCTCACGGACAACATTTCTCGCGGTCGAGAGCCGCCTGCTCCTGATCGCGATCTGATTGGGCTTGTTGTTCCTTCATCTGCTCTTTCATGTCAGCAAGCATCTAAAGGAGCTGATCTTTGTGCCGCTGTGGTGGTTAAACACTGGCGGTTGCTCCATGAGGCGACAAGGAGCCAGTATTCTCAGTGGTATGCGACTGATGGATGGTAGGGGGTCATGCCCCCAGCGATTCTGATGGCCTTACCATTGGATACTGCGCCGTTGATGGCTCGCTTTCTTGGGGCCATCATCGATCTGGAAGAGACTTTTTGAGGAAGATTTTTTGTGTTTTTAAGGACTCAGATCTCAATGAAAGCACTATTTTGTGGTGGAGGTTTTCCGCTGAGAGTGATCAGACGGTCGATCCTCACCACAAACGAGAGTGTGTTTTAAGTATAAGTGCAACATAATAATTACAACACAAAAAATAGATGAAGACGCGATATTTTTACGTGAAAAGCCAAATTGAAAAAACCACATGGAGGAGGAAAATTCACTATAAGTCGCCAGTTTACAGGAATTACAGTTATATATTGGTGTTTCTTTGAGTTGGGATCTGATGGAAAACCCAAGGTCTTAGTGAAAGGCCCGAGTCCTCTCCCTTCAAGAAGGTCAATTTGTACTGAAGTGTAAGCCCTGAGGTGGACTAGGCGTTCGCGAGATTTGCGTAGCTGCACGATCTTCATGTGCGAATTTATTGTAACGATCGTGATTGTTGGAGTGATGATTGAGATTGCATGTAGAAATTTCGTAACTGTCTACCTTGAGCACAGGGGTGTTACACGTCTTCGACGTGAGAGAAGAGACGGCATGATTGCAGCGAAAATCTCGACAGTTGCTACTGAGAGCTTTTGGGTGAAGTCATGGATGTTGGACTACTGGTGACTCCGGAGAGTGATGCCTCCAGAACAGGAGGTTCGCTCCGGGATAGCTCTGGGTGGCGGAGCTTTGGAGGTTAACTTGAGTACGGGCTGGAGTGATTCTGGGAACTATGGATGCTCTTGGGAGAGTCCGATGGGCAGTTGATTATTAGAAACTTCAAAAAAGAGACTTGGTTGCTTGGACATGTGTCAGCATCTTGCTGAGGGTCAATTTTTTTTACCATATTGCTTGCATCGTATGTATAATTATATATTGCCATATCTTTGCATGCTAATTTAGGATTCGTCGTATCAATATGACCATGTACCACATTTGATGTGATTCTTCAGCCTAGAAATATCCACCTCAATCCAAAATGAAATAAATCAGAAAATACCTATTCTTTTTATATTTGAAAAATGGTACTCCTAGCTTTTTACACAAACAAAGATAATTAAGAACAAGATAACGGTGAAATAACTCGGAAAAATAATAGTTAAGTTGGACCTGAGCCTCCAAATTAATGCCATAGGACTTCCATTTGCCTATTAATGTGGAAGATTGAGCTTCATGAAGCATTTTATCAAGTTTTGCCTACCAAATAATAAGCTCGCATCCCTTCCGTGTGACATAATAATGAAGGGATGTCAACCCTCATGCAGGAATGACTCTAATAGGCAGATGCATAAATCAGGGCACTTCAGTCAGTCAATCAGCCACTGGCCTCAAGTGGAATTAGTTCTGGTATTCATGAACCATGTGTGAAGGCCCCTTACATTTATTAGATGAAGAAAGATAAAGTGAATCAACTCTATCTTTCCTCCCCCCCCCCTCCCTTTGATATTCATTCGGCTAAGGAAGAACCATGTTAAATTGCCAAAGAGGAAGTGATGCGAACAACAGTACTTATGGCAATTGTGAAGATGGTAATTATGGAAGCAAAGTTTGGAAGCAAAATGAAGACAACGATGATGATGGTTTAGGAACATTAAATCCCAAAATTGCAGAAGAGACGATGAACAAAGAAGTGGTGAAATGCCAAAGATGCAAGAAAATTTGGTGGTGCTGGTACTAGATGACAAAGGTGGTAAGTTGGTAACGGATAGAAAACTGTCATCAAGGATACTTATGAGATACTATCTTATTTTTATTCTTGGCAAGATTTGAGTTGTATTCCATCTTTCTGCACACGATTATGTTCTCCTCTAGCAATCTTCAACGAGAACATATAACTGTTTGCTGAAGGGGAGGGTAATAGACGACAATAAAGATTTTGAGCCCAGAAGATGATTCTCATACCAAATTTGAAGTAACTCAATTCATGAGTAATAACAGTTGGGGGTTTTGGTTAACATAGGGAAGACAAAGAAGATAATAATGTAGAAGAAAAGGAAGAATAAACTCTAAAAAGGTAAGTAATGTTTAAGTGTAGTAAGAAAGTACTTGGAGAAGGCGCAAAATCCTCTCTGGAAACCTTCTATGGATGATTGAGAATAAAGTAAAAAAATTCTTTGGTTTTCTCCCTAAAATTCTAAAGGATGTACCTATGTAATGGATATAAGAAGACACAAAGCTTTTAGTAGATAGTAGAAACCCAAGAGGGAAATGAACTTAGGGAAAATCCCTTCCAGTTTCTCATAAACATCACCTTGTAGAATATTGAAGGCACAATAGAATATGATCATAATAGATAATAAAGAAGTTGCAAAAGTAATTTGTGCCAGACGAATTAAGCGTGTAGAGGAACAGTTCATTATCCATGGAATTTGCAATTTCAAAAGCTTGACCCAGCTATATATTAGAACCAATCAATAATTTGTCCAAAGTATATCCTTCCTGATGTCATAAAATAATTAATTAAATTTCCAATAATAACCAATATAGGTTTTTTTCCCCTTTAAATAAAACTGCAGGACGTAAAGGAGATTTGTTGGTAGAAGGAAGAACAAAAACAGATCCAATACTTGGTACAATTTGCATTATAACATTTCCGCATTTGATCTCATCATCATTGTTACTCTTACCATCACAAAATCTCGTCCTTTCTCGTTGAAGCAGGGTATTCAGTCCTGAATTCTCCTCAAATGATTGAAAAAAAATTATACCAAGATGTTGACCTTGCCCAACCCTCAAAAGTTTACACAACCCAGTCCAATGCTACAGCAAGCGGTAGGCCAGGCAGGGCAACAAGCCTCCGCCAAGCGTATGGCAGACTAGGTGAAGGGCTTCAACCTCACCCCCACCTGCAAAGAGGGGCTAAGGTGGTGGTGACAACATGAGGCAGCAGCGGTCAACAACAATTTGCTGGGAGGAGGAGGCTCATGGAGTGGGATATGTTTCCGATTTCTTTTCTTTCAAGGGGGTAGGCACCTAATACAGGCGCTTACCCCCAAATCAGAGCAGTCTGGGTGTTGCCTCAGCCAAGGCGAGCACCCAGACTGCTTTTTAATACACCACCTAACTCTCTAAGTTGGGTTAAATTCGAAGCTAAAGAAACTAAGAAAAGATGTGCCTTGTCATAAAACCTAATAGGATTCAATAGGAGAACACATTCGATTCATCGTTGCATTTTAATAGCATAAGACCACAAAAGAAACCTCCGAGATTGTTCTATATTAAAAAAGAGATTATTTAGATGGGAAGATTATAAATTTGTTATGAGAAATTGCATTCATCTCTCACGCATAACATAAGCAACAAGCCCATACAAAAAGCCATTCTCAAATGGGACTTCTAACAGTTGCTAGTAAATGTTAACCCAGAAAAAACAAGAGTCGTGACATGTTTTCAATTGGATTATAGTTGATAACTAGCAAGAATCATAAGATATCCCTACTGCAACACTTAAGAAAAAATATTCAAAGAGGAGGTTCTTATATTCTTTTCTTCCTTGATCATGTGCTCATTACCTTCTTCAGTTAGGCACACCACAAGGCCACATTATTTCTCACCTGTAGCATTATCCCTTTGCCATACTCCTTTATACATAAAAGTGTCGTTATTTACCAGTGCACTGTCAGAAGTGGACAGAAAGACGTACATTCCCTCGGATAATCTGGTTCATATTGTAGGCCCCAACCATTTGGAGAAACAAATAATTTATACATTCTGAGGAGGACACACTTGACAAAAATGTATGCTTGTATATCACATTTCTATTTTTTAGAGAAAAAAAAGATAGAAGAAAGTTGCAAGCATTAAGTCTCCACTACGCTTCACATGATCACTTTCACATGCAAAAGAACAAGCATCATAGGGCTTAGATTCTGTAATTAGCTGCGAGTTAGAAATGGGAAATTGATGACACACACACACACACACACACACAACAAAAAATAAAAAAACCAAGAATATCCCCAAAGCAATTGCATGCCCTTTTGCACTGTTGCCACATATCATCAAATGTATTTAAGATAAATTCTAAGTAGGTCACAGACTTGTAAGTACACATGTTACATGCAGATTATACAAGCTTCAGTAGTAGCCACATTGCTAGAATCCCACTAGAAATATAGAACTCATCTGAGTTGAAAGATAGTTGTCAACTTCATCAACAAGTTGCATCATTCTTTGGGCATTTACTTTTTTAACAACTTGACAAGTATGAGGCTGGATCATAAAATAATTCTTTTGTGACACAGAAACAAAGATAGAAGTTCGAGGATAGAAATGTTAGGTGAAATTGAATTTAGCAAACAGAATGCTTTAGACACCTATTTCAATTCTATTGAAGATAAAATTATTAGATTTCCAGGTTTTTTGGAATCAAGACAAAGTTTGATATATATATGATCGGAAAAAAAAAAATACATGGCTTGGGGAAGGAAAGGACAAGACTCCCTACTCTAGCCTCCTATACAGAAGTAACTATTTAGAGGAAATAGCATCTTGTCTAACTAAGATCATCAGATTTTTTCAGGTTTTTTTGGAATCAAGACAATATTTGCTATGTATGACTAGAAGAAAAAAATACAGGGCTTTGGGGAAGGGAAGGACGAGACTCCTTACTCCTAAACAAAAGTAACTGTTTAGAGGAAATAGCATCTTCTAACTATAAGATGGAGAAGAAGGACGACATGTTTTGAACTGTCCTCAAAAAATCAGATTAGTTTGAACCTTCAGCCAAAAAATGAAAATGAAGAAGGCGAAGACCCCATTTGCTCGTTGATATCTGCATGGTAGCGTATTTCAATAAAATATAAATAAATTTATCTAAACAAGCAAAAAAATTCAGAGTATAATTTTCAATTCCTGCCAATAAATATTTAAAACTTGCATTACTCTGACTGCATCAAAACTATAATGCTCTACATTTTAAGCATGGAACGCGGCTACCACCAGGATTCCATCTTCTAATAATCAAGTATATTTCAGTTACCTAGTTCCCTTCTTTGGAACAGATAGCCCATCTTTGGAATTTCCACCTGCGATCGTCGAATGAATGAAAAGGCCCATCTTTTTAATTAAAATAATCATGTAGTAGAAAAATCAAGCATGTAACCACATGCGAGAAATGGAAAAAAATAATGCTATAGCTTTCAAGAAATCAAAGAGCATAAAACTCCTTGATACTAACCTTCTGTGTCTGTCTTCAGCTTCTCATTTGGATTAATTGTCCCTCCTCTGACGAAAGCTTTTGAGCCGGGTGCATCATTCCCTTGAAAGGATTCCACAAATTCAGCATACAAGCGGGCAGTTTCATCCTCCGCTCTCTTCAGAATTAACCGATCAAAATGAGAAATTAATCAATCAATTGAAAACTATTTTTTCTAATGGTGTTTTAGGATATTTTCACAGTACAAGCGGACCGTTTTTCTTTCTTTTTTTTACCTTATAAGTTCAAGTAGAATATTATAAAAACTTGGGTAGTCCCGTGTTATTCGATAGCAAAAGGGATCTGTGTTCAAAGTAACCAGAGCTACTGTAGCTGCTTAAGAGATAACTGTGAAAAGGAAATTTATAACACACAGTAGAGATTTTAGATGTCACATCCTTAGAAGTGATGTCCCCTTCTACTTTCCAAACAATTGATTGACGAAATTATCAGTTGAATCTTTATAAAATAAGCCAATATCAGATGCTTTTGTATTACCTAGATATTCAAATGCTCCCTAAGGGATTATCTGGTTTCATGAAAATGAACTTGGAACCCAGAACAAATAAACAAAAAAAAAAAAACAACAACAACAAAGCTATAAAGCCAAATTTTCTGGTCAGCTATATTAAGTTTTTCCTCCATTCAGCTTTATTGAGGAATATCTCCTCTGTAAATTTAGCAGTTGCCTCTTTTTTATTGGTGGGGTCGGTACCTCAATCAATTACTTAAACCAAAAGGATCATTTTCCTAATTGTTTGATCTGATGTAAATTAACAGATCAAAATGGGAATAATCAATCAGCTACTTAAAACAATCCAATCAGAAACTATTCAGCTTCATGGTAACACACTTGGAGAACCAATTTTCTTTAAATTATAATTTAATAACGTGTAGCATGACCTAGTCTTGTGGACTGAAAGGTTCACACTCTTCATTTACCAGCAAAAAGTAAGCATTTAAAGAGCCCAATAGCGAGTGAAAACATCCAGCCTTTTCCTCATTTAGCATTCAAAATTATAAACTTTCTAGTAAAGCAATCACAAATTAATCTCACTGACTTCCTCACAGCCTAACAACTCCTAGCTCAAGATCCACAAACTAATCACAAATTCTCTTTATTTTTTCCTAAAAATTAAAGGTAGCTACCTTCTTCTTGGCCTCTTCCTCCTCACGATGCTTCTGGAAAGGGGTCTTCTTTCGAGTCATAGAAAAGTTCATCTCTCCAATCAAACGCTACAAAAACAAAAACAAAAGGTTAAACTTAAATCAATCAAAAATCGGGGGATTCAAGAGAATCGAAACAAAACCAAAAGGTGACGAATCAATAGCAAGTAAACCCTATGGTAGAGAGGGAGAGGAGTAAGAGGAGAACCTTTGCGATCCAGCTGTGGATTTCGACGGTAAGGGAGAGAATTAGGGTTTCAGTGCTATTGTGCGATCGGTGGGAGAGGGGCAAAAAAAAAAAAAGAAGGGTGGGGGGAGGCCTTCAATTCTTTTATGTTCTCGAGACCGAGAGAGAGAGAGAGAGAGTGGCGCTCAGATTGTAGAGTGCCGACGAGATGGGTATTTTGGGACCGTCAACGTGGCGATACATGGATTTCGGATCGGGTAGGATTTTGGTACAGTTCCAACCGAAAGCAAACCGACATTTAAGTCATTGATACCAAAACGTCCCGGCGCAAATTGATCGTAGAAATACTATTACCCTGATTGTCCGTCTGGATGGTGGAAACCGGCTGATGATGACAGGTTGAGAGGAAGAGGGGAGGGATAGGGAAAGGAGAGGGGGAGAGAGAGAGAGAGGGGACAGAGGAGGAGGCGAGTCGGAGAGGCGATAGCGGGAGCGGGGAGAGGCAGAGAGGGGAAGGGGATGGAGGCAAGGGAGGGGACAGACGGACAGACATTAATCGTGAAGAAGTCACAGGAGAAACCTCCCTTCAGTCGGTTTGATAAAACTTCACAATTATTTAGTTAGAGTTAATATTGTAGTTTTTATTATAGGGAACATGTTAGAGCTTGACTATTATTTTTTTTTAACAATGTTTAACCTGAGATCTTCTATTTCCTAACCCAATCCTTTTACTATTGAGTCATTAGGTCTTAATGGTTTTGTTAAAACCTGATATTTTTTTTTTTTTGATGGGTGTATCCTAGACACACCAACTCCGGCAAGTTGAGTTCTCCACTACAGCTCGTGAACCTTAAATGCAACGAGCACTTGGCTTTAGGGGTGAACCTTGACCAAAGAAATTTCGTCGAGAACTCAATTCCTCCTCCAGCTTATCCAAAACTCTTATCTTGGAGGTCCCTTGGTATAATTGTAGCCCACTTTCAACCCACCTACAACCGAAGAGGATCTCTAAACTCCTCTTACAATCAAACATCTAAATTGTCCTCCAAGCATATTATTGATGATGCTATTTCTAATGAGCTTTAGTATGTGCTAATCTACTTACTTGTCACGTCCCGCTTTCCAAAATATAGGGAAACAGAGTCGCGACGAAAGTCGATGATGTATACGCGAGAAAAATACCTCACGCACATACGCTAAGCCTAAAGTAACCTGAATAAGTATAAAATCTACTATGATAAATCAATATCACTGCAATATACATATAAATATCTAACATAATGATAGCAGATGAATAAAGGAAAGAAATGACAATAGGATACGATATAGATAGAATCAGAAAATAACATGAATAAAAGAGATAGTAGTAATAATAATAATAAAATTATCAACATTAAAAATATTATCTAATAATACTTGGTAAAAATACTACCATTAATAATAATGACTAAAACAATACAATAACAATAAGAATAATAACAATATCAATATTAACAATAATAGCAACTGCAATAATAATAATAGTAATAAATAATGGGAAAAATACTAGGTAGTAATTAAAATGATAATATTTAATAATGCTAAATATAAATATAAGGCCAAATACTATTCACTATCTTAAAATAATTTGTATTATACATCAAGTTAATAAATAATAATAAAATAACCAGTAAAATAAAATAATACTTTAGAAAAATACGATATTTTAGACCAAGGATATTACATTATAAAATGGCAAGAATACCTATAATCAAGAAAAGAGAGACTTCAGCTCCTCATAACGCATGTAATCCTCTCCAATACTTGATCATCAATAAATAGCCACAGATTTTGATATGCAAATTCAGGGAGTCAGAACTCCTAGTGAATGTGTGAGAATAAACTGAAAAGATGCATATGCATATAAATGTGAACATATGATAATAGTATAAACTGGAATAAGAAACGGTATAAATAAGTAAGAAATAGCATAACATCAGGTGTCCAACATACATACATGTATCAGGTAAAGACAATCAATTACAGTAAATTATGTGAAAAACACCTAGAGGGGGGTGAATAGGTGTGAATGCTAATCTAGGAAACTAAATGCAAACTAAGTGCGCTAAATGCGGAAGCTAATGCAAATTATGCACAAACTAATACAATACAACAAGTGTAGCCGAATTCCCCTTTCGAGGCTCTGGACTAACTCCCCTTGATTCCCCTTGAAATGGGTTGAGGTGCTATGTGAAGCTCTTGTTGGATGAGTATAAGTTAGGCACACACACACAAGCAATCCAAGCAATGTGCACACACAATCAAGCCAAGCAATCAAGATATAGCAATATGAAATAATGCAAGGCAACACAAGCAATAAGATATGGCAATATGAATTATGCTCAACACAAGCAAATATGATATGATGATGAGTATGATGCTTTGCACAATTATGAGAGAGAGAGTTAGATAGACAATGGATCAAAACGCAAACACCAAGATTTGTTTCGAGGTTCGAGCACCTTGCTCTACATCCCCGCCTACACCACCGTGTAGGATTTCCACTATCTCAACTCCCACCGAGGAACCTCTACCGAAGAGGATTTCTACAACTCAAGGAGTACCGAACTCCTCTCTCAATACAAACCACAACACCTCACACTAGAGGTGTCAACCAACAACCACACCTCTACCTAAGAGGCTTACAAACACAATCCCAATCACCTCACACTTGAGGGATCCAAACCAATACCACTCCGATCACCTCTACCGAAGAGGGATTCACAAATAAAAGGAGGGTTACAACACAAGAGGTTTACAACAACAACCTCAACACTTCTTCTTTCTTTTTCTCTTTTCTTTTTCCACAAAAACAAGATCCTAATAGTTTAGGATAGATGATATAGCTCAAGTGTGGAATCAAAGTGTTTTTGGAAACAAGCAACAAAGAAAATCTTTGGGAAAATACTTGCAATATGATAGAATTGAAGATCTAAGCAAAAATCCCAAAACCTATTTTCTTTGATTTTCCAAAAACCCAAAAACAAATAAGATGAAATCTTTTTGGCTTAAAACCCTTTTAAAAACTCTTTTAAACACTAGAGAAAGTCTGGAATTTTTAGCTCCAAAAATCTTAGCCAAAACAATGGAGAAATGGGGTATATATAGCCCCTAGGAAAACTAGCCGTTAGGCTGATGTGGCAGTCTGACCAACTGCCGGTCGACCGGCCCGGTCGACCGCCAACGGTCAAAAATGTGACCGTTGGGCAGCAGCGGTCGACCGGTCCGGTCGACCAAAAATTCCCGAGAGCAGAGCTCTCAACTCGGTCGACCGGTCCGGTCGACCGACTACTTGTGTCGCCAGCGTGCACGATTGTGCACATCGGTCGACCGACCCGGTCGACCGACCGGGTCGACCGGCCACTTGGTGCGGTCGACCGGTCCGGTCGACCGAACTGGCCTGGCAGGCACAGTGCAGGGTCAGAAAAACAGTGTAAAATATTTTCTAAAAATCTTTTAACACTTCTAAAAAATTCACAAAATTTGTTTTATCATTTTATATTAAAACATACACCTGTGATAAAAATTTCAAGACAATATATCAACATATCAATTTATTTTGTGTCTTGCAAATTTTATCAAAAACAAAACTTGTATTTTTATCAAACTTGATTTTTCCAAAACATGAATAGGATAGTCAAAATAAGTTTGTTTACCAAGTTAAAGCATGTATGTATAAATAGAAAACATCTACTATACATATACCATATGTAAACTTGTTTTGATAAACTATTCATGAAAACCAAAACTCAATCATAAAACGTGTGTGATTTGTGCACTTGAGCATATCAACTATACTAAGCTTTACAAATGGATCTAAAACTCATAATCTAAACTAGGATACCTAAGTCTTCTTGACGATCTTCATCTCCAAGTAGACTCGGTCCAAACTCCGTGATTCTCCAAGTGCAAAGGTATGATCTTTAAGCTTTGGCACCGGAATCATCATGAATAGCTTCTAATCATCTTTGAAGCTAATCACCAACTAATATCCTGTTAATGATCTGAAACTTAGAAACACAAGAATATTAGTAAACATAACTACATGAGTGTTGATCATCATCAAAACTAGAGTGGAAGGCCATTGGGCCAACAATCTCCCCCTTTTTGATGATGACAAAACTCATGGAGTTATATATGCATGGATTAAAGATAAGCTTCAAAGAAGCTCCCCTTAACTCATGCATCACAATAAACATAATAGATATGCAAAGAAAGCACATGATACTAAACAAATGATACTAAACAAAAGCATGCATCATATCTTATTATTTATCCCTATGCATGAACTTGGTATATGCAAAAACACAATCATGCATATATAAAAACAAACTCAAATTCTTCTCCCCCTTTTTGTCAATCATCAACAAGGGGTAATCAAAACCATAGATAAAATGAGGGGTAAAAATCTTTCTTCCCTTTTTGTCAATCAAACAATGCAAACATGTTCTCCCCAATGTTCTCCCCCTTTTTTGTGTCTAAAACAAAAAACAAAGTCAATAAGGGGTGACTACAACATGATATCAATTAAAAAATATGTCAATGAAGCATCTTGATACCAATAAACAGGATCAATATATGTTATATGCTATATACATTCATGAAGAGGAAGACGCTAAGTTAGCTTCCCTACACATATGCATTACATGAAGAAGGGATGACAAGCCCCAATTCACATAACACATATTATGTAATGCATAAGAGGAGATGTGAAGCTCCCCCTACACACGTGTACCATATAAAAGAGATGTTAAGCTCCTCAATACACAATACACTCAACATGAATCTATATGTAAGAGAGATGTTAAGCTCTCCTTGCATATAGGCAATACAAAACACAAGTTCATATCAAATTTTTTTTTTTTTTTTTTTTTAAAGCCAAAATCTTGATAAGCAAACATATAGTATATAATATACGTGTGTAAATCAAGCACAAAAGATCACATATATGTATGAAAAGATAATATCAATTGAAGTAGATGCATACATACATGAAAGAACAATATATGAGTATATACAACATGAATCAAATTGATACCAATTGAAAATATCTAATGATACCAATTGAAAATATTTTACCAATTGAAAAGATTTTACATAGAAACATTGATACCAATTGTAAGAATATATTTCATTTTGAAATATATAAACAAATTTGATGTTGATATCATATGTTCAAATAACAACTTTTAATCATAAAGAGTGGGAGTACAAATACCAATTGAAATACAAAATCAAATTTTCTCCCCCTTTATGAAAAACAAACTAAAGACATGCATAGTCTTGATAACAATTTAAAAGTAATCAATTTAAACAAAATTGAAACTCAAGCACTAGCATAAATACAAACATATATATGTATGAAAGATAGATACCAATAGAAATTGATATACTTGGAATTTAAGCATACATATATACATAATAAACATATGAGTATACAAAAGGTCAAAATGATACCAATTGAAAGAGTTCAATGATACCAATTGACATAACAATAAGTTTAAGTGTATACATCATATTATCTACCACCAATCATAATTCAAGTTTAAAGATTTTCAATTTAGGGCATACATGAACATGATCTCCATCCTACCGCCCTTTGATGGTAGGGGTTTTCAAAATAGATTTGAAAATGTAGTTTTGTTTGAAAATCACTACCAAGATGAAGAACACCGCAACTAGTTAAATGGAAAACTTGTTACTAGCACGAAATCCTTCAAGCAAGGAATAAAACAAAAATGAAATTCACATGATAATCATCACTCTAACAATAAAGCATAACTCATGAGAAACAAAACATGAGCAATAGATATGAGTGTACAAATAATATGTGAAGATCATAATTATGAAAAATATTTCATTAAGCTCAATTATTCCTTAAAACATAATTCCATCAAAAACATGAAAAATCATATAAAACTCCTTATTTATCTTCAAGGCATATGTATGTCTAATACAAACTAAAGTATACATACATATCCAAAACATAACGAGTCCACAAAATATATGCATGAAGGCACGTGGCTCAAAAAGGATACTCATGTATAGTCAATAGTTTGGATAAGATAGACATATACATGAAGTTAATATTGAACACATGAAAAACATGAAAATCATGATAAGCTAAATTTTCATCAAGGCAATTTTCATTTCAAGGTATATGTATGAATTGTCAACACAAGAATTATACATACATATCCCTAAACACAATTGAGTCCATATATATATTTGCATGAAAGGCAAATGACTCAAGGGGTATACATGTATATCTTAAAGTTGGCAATACAAACATATACATGAAGTGAAAACTCATAATCATAAAAACAAATACCAAAAATGGAATACAAGTTTAAAATGTATGAATCATCAAAACTAGACTATACTAGCACATCTAATGGAACAAACAAGCATTCAATCCCAAACATATATAGATTTGTTTGTAGCCCATCATATGTACAAATATAAATTCTAGTCTTAATGAAAACTAACATCTAAAAAGTAACCTTAACATGAAGCATCAAAACACAATATAAAAATCATCATGATAAAACTAAAACATGATTACTATGTAAATTCACATGTATTAGATTCATGATGTACATTATAGCTTAAACAAAAGTGAGAACATTAATATGGGTTCATATAAGCATATGTGTCTCAAATACTATACATGTATGTCAAGGATTTAATAAACATGGAATGAACATACTAATCCATAGACATCAAAAACATGCTAGTAACATTAAAACATGGAAAGCATGTAAACAATAAATGGGAGTAAGGATTGTTACCAAAACCGAAGAAGCAACTCTCCTTGTCTCCAAAACATGGTGGTCATCTCCACCAAATCTTCCCTTGAAAGTGATGCATCCAATTTGATTTCCATGAAGTCCGGAACGCATCCACTCCAAGGTGTCATCACTCTCACGTCATGTGAGAGCCCACACCTACATCAAAAATAATAGGAGGGGTGGTCTTTGGTACCCATACTCTTTTGGGTCCATGGGGGTTAGTTCCTTCTCTATCCCAAACAAAGTTCTTTGCTAAATTGGAGTATGTAATCTATCATAGCAAAATTTAGCAAGGTGGCCCTTACGTCCACAATGTGTACATGTGTACACATGAGCATACATATGGTGATGGGTGTGTCCGTGAGGAGCATGTGTATGCCGTGGAGGTGTGCATGAAAAGATGGAACTTGCTTCTTTCGAACCAAGGTTTCCAATCGTGAGTGGTTCATGGCACATTGGCTCATAGTGGAGCCCAAACAATCTACTCTCTTCTTAAGCATACAAATATCATCATTAATCTTAGAAGAAGAGGTACATGCATTAGGTAGACTAGATGAAGAAGCTACACTAGCATGGCAAACATGTGCATCAATCTTATTTTGTAAAATTCATTTTTCTTTAACATGCATCCAATCTTTAGAAATTGAAGCAATCTTAATTTTTCAAAGAATCATTTTCTTTTAAAACAAAATCAACTTTGAAGACAAGTTTTCATTTTTCTTCAAAAGAACATGAAAATCATTTTTATTTTCAAAAAGTTATTTTCTTTAAGTGCAAGATCAAGTTGAGATTTTAATGAATCCCTCTCATTATGGACCTCATCTTTTCTTGCAAAACACAATCAAGTCTAGAATGCAAACACTTATTTTCTTTTTCAATTTCTAGACTTTTCTTTTTTCAAAATCTTATATTTTTCAATTAGTTTTTCACAAACAATTGATAGTTCTTCATTTAAGCATGGGCATCAATATTATCATTTGAAGAATTAGAGCAATCATCACTATCTAAGTGGGTTTCCGATTGTACCTCAAGAGAGTCATTCCCTTGGACCATGAAGCATTGTGGATCGGATTCTCCACTAGATTCCTCCGGTTGATTTGGCAATTGAAGCTTGGAGGTGGTGGTTGTGTTATCAACATATTCCACACTGCAAAGGCGGAATCAAAGTTAGAAACAAGTAAAAGATATTCTTTTGATAAAGTGCTTCTAATAGCCTCTAGGGCTTGTGCATTGGCCCCTATATGATTGCAATCACCAAGATAACATCTCTTGGTGGCCGCAAGGAAAACATGCAAATCTAGGGTCTTTAGGTACATGGACATCCTATACTTCCAAACATCAATGTTGGAAGGGTCAAAACTAGGAGGGGTCATGAAGTCCATGGTAAACTATATATGAATGTGCAAACAAACAAATGCAAATGAGATTAGCAAGCAAATGGATCACTCCTAGGATGTTAAGCCTAAGTATCAGGAGCACTAGCTCTGATACCAATTGAAAAAACCTAGAGGGGGGGTGAATAGGTGTGAATGCTAATCTAGGAACTAAATGCAAACTAAGTGCGCTAAATGCGGAAGCTAATGCAAATTATGCACAAACTAATACAATACAACAAGTGTAGCTGAATTCCCCTTTCGAGGCTCTGGACTAACTCCCCTTGATTCCCCTTGAAATGGGTTGAGGTGCTATGTGAAGCTCTTATTGGATGAGTATAAGTTAGGCACACACACACAAGCAATCCAAGCAATGTGCACACACAATCAAGCCAAGCAATCAAGGATATAGCAATATGAAATAATGCAAGGCAATACAAGCAATAAGATATGGCAATATGAATTATGCTCAACACAAGCAAATATGATATGATGATGAGTATGATGCTTTGCACAATTATGAGAGAGAGAGTTAGAGAGACAATGGATCAAAACGCAAACACCAAGATTTGTTTCGAGGTTCGAGCACCTTTCTCTACATCCCCGCCTACACCACCGTGTAGGATTTCCACTATCTCAACTCCCACCGAGGGAACCTCTACGAAGAGGATTTCTACAACTCAAGGAGTACCGAACTCCTCTCTCAATACAAACCACAACACCTCACACTAGAGGTGTCAACCAACAACCACACCTCTACCTAAGAGGCTTACAAACACAATCCCAATCACCTCACACTTGAGGGATCCAAACCAATACCACTCCGATCACCTCTACCGAAGAGGGATTCACAATAAAGGAGGGTTACAACACAAGAGGTTTACAACAACAACCTCAAACACTTCTCTTTCTTTTTCTCTTTTCTTTTTCCACAAAACAAGATCCTAATAGTTTAGGATAGATGATATAGCTCAAGTGTGGAATCAAAGTGTTTTTTGGAAACAAGCAACAAAGAAAAATCTTTGGGAAAATACTTGCAATATGATAGAATTGAAGATCTAAGCAAAAATCCCAAAAACCTATTTTTCTTGATTTTCCAAAAAACCCAAAAACAAATAAGATGAAATCTTTTTGGCTTAAAACCCTTTTAAAAACTCTTTTAAACACTAGAGAAAGTCTGGAATTTTTAGCTCCAAAAATCTTAGCCAAAACAATGGAGAAATGGGTATATATAGCCCCTAGGAAAACTAGCCGTTAGGCTGATGTGGCAGTCTGACCAACTGCCGGTCGACCGGCCCGGTCGACCGCCAACGGTCAAAAATGTGACCGTTGGGCAGCAGCGGTCGACCGGTCCGGTCGACCGAAAATTCCCGAGAGCAGAGCTCTCAACTCGGTCGACCGGTCCGGTCGACCGACTACTTGTGTCGCCAGCGTGCACGATTGTGCACACCGGTCGACCGGCCACTTGGTGCGGTCGACCGGTCCGGTCGACCGAACTGGCCTGGCAGGCACAGTGCAGGTCAGAAAAACAGTGTAAAATATTTTCTAAAAATCTTTTAACACTTCTAAAAAATTCACAAAATTTGTTTTATCATTTATATTAAAACATACACCTGTGATAAAATTTCAAGACATATATCAACATATCAATTTATTTTTGTGTCTTGCAAATTTATCAAAAACAAAACTTGTATTTTTATCAAACTTGATTTTTCCAAAACATGAATAGGATAGTCAAAATAAGTTTGTTTACAAGTTAAAGCATGTATGTATAAATAGAAAACATCTACTATACATATACCATATGTAACTTGTTTTGATAAACTATTCATGAAACCAAAAACTCAATCATAAAACGTGTGTGATTTTGCACTTGAGCATATCAACTATACTAAGCTTTACAAATGGATCTAAACTCATAATCTAAACTAGGATACCTAAGTCTTCTTGACGATCTTCATCTCCAAGTAGACTCGGTCCAAACTCCGTGATTCTCCAAGTGCAAAGGTATGATCTTTAAGCTTTGGCACCGAATCATCATGAATAGCTTCTAATCATCTTGTTGAAGCTAATCACCAACTAATATCCTGTTAATGATCTGAAACTTAGAAACACAAGAATATTAGTAAACATAACTACATGAGTGTTGATCATCATCAAAACTAGAGTGGAAGGCCATTGGGCCAACATTATGAACAATTTATTATTTTTATTTAGCGAACACCAATTTATCACCTGTAATAGACGCATCTGATACTACGCCTATCACACATGTCAATCAGGGTCCTAAGTTATTGAAACTGATTGGTTGGAGACATTGTCCATGCTTTAGGTGGGTTCTATACATACCCGGGACCACAGCCCAGATCCAGTGCTGAACCAGGCCCTACCGCTAGGTAGTCAGGAAGATGTATAACAGGAACAAGAACAGGACGGGGGTGCCAGTCACCCCACGGGAACCCTGTAGTGGAACCCTCTTTTGGCTGCGCAACCTATATCCTAGGTCCACCCAAAATACAGACGTTGTCTCCTCCATCAATCTCCCCAATTCCCAGTATAAGTTGTTTAATATCAGGTTATTTAGATTACCAAGATTATTTAATGTATATGTTACCTAGACCACTGGAATAACTCGGTAGGTAATAACGTCAACATGTGTAATCAGGATACTGGTATAACATGATAATAATGTCAGTGAACATGATACCGTTATAACAGACATGTAACAAGTATACATGAGGGTTTGTTACCGCATACAATATTTTTTCAGCAATTATGGTAACATGAACATTATAGTTATTAGGTAAATGCCAAGTATAATCAGTCAAGTTCTTCAGGTAAATCATGATATTCAGAATAAGTAATGACATGTTGGCATCAATAGAATAATCTGGCAAAAATTTTTAATAACACCAGATCCTTAAAGTCATCAATATATCCAAGTCCTGATATATAAGATACATACTCATCTATATCCAACAATCATCACTATCCAATCTTGATTAAGACCATCATACACTCTTACTTTCATTAGTTCAAACACAAGATCCAGAAATCCACGTAACTATCTAATTATGCATATACATGCCACTAGGTCAGGTCAAACCAATTTACGTTTACTTCTCAAACCAAGGTCAACTCCAACTCAATCGAGTCTACTAACAAATCCAAGTCCAA
>JAVJIF010020562.1:0-64440 GCA_038442645.1 Agave tequilana
AGAGAGAGATCGAAGGGGCGAGAGCAGAGAGAGATCAGGGGTAAAATTTCGGAGAGAGTGAAGGACATAGGGGGTATTTAAATAGCATATTGTACATTGAATTATGAATTATAATAAATAGCATGACTAAATAATTAAGAATTATGATTGAATTATGAATTATTGTAGATTGAATTATGAATCTTTATATACATTGAATAGTATGGCTAAAAATTATAAATTATAATGAAATATGTGGGTCATATTGTTGTTTGTGTAGATGGAATTATAAATTATAACTTGTGAATATGAAAAATTATTGTGATACTTGCTAAAAATTATTGTGAGACTTGCTAAATGTGTTATATATTATTTTGATATTTTTAGATTTTTTAAAAATTATTTTTCTATTTATAATTTTTTAAATATAATATATATATTTATTTTATTAAATAAATATTAAATTGTGTAACCTACGTTATACATTACGCTATAACCTATGTTAACGTAACAGAAGAAAAAACATTATCATTATATTATCATTATTTAAACATTGATTTGGACCATCTTTCGCAGATCTGTGTAATTTTAAGAAAAGAAAGCTTATATGCCAACCCAAAAAGTGTATTTTTCTTATAAACCAAGTCGTTTTATTGGGGATTGTTGTATCTTCACAGGGAGTCTCTGCGGATCTCGTAAGATTAGGCTATTGTAGAATAGCCAAAACCCTGCAACATTAGGGAAGTGAGAAGTTTTTATGAGTTAGCCACTTCTACAGACGATTTATCCAAAATTTTAGTACCGTCATGGCCTCAATTACTGATTGTCTGAAACAAGGAGAATTCGGATGGACTAAAGCTGCTGCCAAGTCGTTCCAGAAAATCAAGGAGAGGATGACGGGAGCTCCTGTTATGAGACTTTAGATTTTTGAAAGCTTTCGAAATCACTTGTAACGCCGCGGGCATTGTGATAGGAGGTGTTTGAGTCAAGAAAAGCACTCTCTTGCCTATTTTAGTGAAAATTTAAATGATACTTGGCAACGGTATTCCACCTACGACTAGGAGTTCTATGCGGTAGTTCAAGCTTTGCGTTACCATTGCTTATTACCACAATAATTCGTTATCTATTTGGACCTGAAGCCCTTAAATATCTCAACTTCCAAAAGAAACTGAATTCGAGGCAGGGTAAGTGGATAGAGTTCCTTCAAGATTATACCTATATCCTCAAACATAAGGTCGGGGTCGAAAATAGGGTCGTTGATGCACTTAGCTATCGCCGCGCCTTACTCTCTGTCATGAGCACTGAAGTGGTTGGTTTTGAGAAGATCAAAGACACCCATGAGTCATCCCCTGCTTTTGGAAATATATTCACTGTCTTAAGAGATAGTTTGACTCATGAGGTTGATGACTTTCCCCTGCAAGATGGGTATATATTTCGTTCTCGTAAGTTGTGTATCCACACACCTCCTTGAGAGAATTTTTAGTTTGGGAATTACACGTTGGGGCTTGCTGGACATTTTGGATGAAACAATACAATTGAAGCTGTGAAACATTATTCCAATTGGCCAAGCTGAAGAGAGATATTGCTAGGCTTGTTGGCCAATGTCGCACATGTCAACTAGCCAAGCAACGTAAATAAAACACTGACCTCTATACTCCCCTCCGGTACCAAATTGTTCTTGGTAAGATGTCAGTATGGGTTTCGTGCTTGGTCTCCTAAAATCTGTACGAAAGCACGATTTCATACTTGTTGTGAAATGTTTCACGAAGATGACCCACTTCCTACCGTGTTCTAAAACTTCTGATGCATCTCGTATCGCTACGATCTATTTTGATGAAATTGTTAGGCTACACGGGTTGCCCAAAATAATTGTCTCAGATTGGGATATTAAGTTTACGAGTTACTTTTGAAAACCTTGTGGCATAAAATGAGAACTAAATTTCAGTTTTCTACTGCCTTTCACCCACAAACTGATGAACAAACTGAAGTAATCATCAATAGGCGTCTACATAAATTTTTACGGTGTCTAGTAGGTGAGAATCTAAGGACATGGGATCTTGTGTTACCTACTGCTGAGTTGCATAAAATAGTTCCGTCAGTAAAACCATAGGAATGAGTCCATTTGAGGTAGTGCATGGTTATCAACCAAGACAGCTTATAGACTATGGTGCCCCATCATACTAGAATGTTGGAGTCAGTTGCATCATTTGCATCGCATATTCATGACCTGCATAAAGAGATTAGCAATCAAATTCAGGAAAGTAATGCAAACTATAAAGCTTATGTAGATTTGCATAAGAAGCACATGAGTTTAATGTAGGAGACTACGTGATGGTTCGGATTCGTCCGGAACGGTATCCTCTTCGTAACGTAAAGAAATTGCATGCACAGAGTGCAAGACCTTTCAAAATTTTGAGAAAAATTAATTCCAATACATACGTAGTAGATCTTTCACCTGATTTTGGCATTAGTCACTCTTTTAATATTGAAGATCTGATTGCTTATAAAGGTCCAAAATTTTCACCGATAATCCATTATTGGATGAGCCTTTCCATGAGCCCATTTCTGAGAAACCCTTATCAGCTCCACTTCCCCAAATACAACCCACCTATACGGCCGAACAAATTGATGAAATTATTGATGATCAGATTGTCTCTACTAGAGATGATGGTTACCACCGGTTTTCAGTTCATTGGAAAGGACTACCTGATTCTGAAAACATCTGAATTAATCGGGAGGAACTCCAAAGGTTGGATCCTGATCATCTAGAGCACTATGAGAGCCGAGCAGGTTCGCACTCAATAGAGTCGAGTTTTCCCCAACCCCGGGAGAATGATGAGGAATCTCTCCAGGCTTGCGATTCTACACCAAGAGACGCCGTCACACCTTTTCATTATGGTTCGATTAGGGCTTGAGGACTCAAGCTATATTGGAACCAATTATCTTAGTTATATACTCTTAATTATAATTTTTGTTATTTATTTCTGTTAGTTTATATTAGTTCCATATCGTTTGTGATGAGATTTCTCTATTGATGTAGGCCTATTTAAGACCAAGACTAGTATTGAATTTCACAGTTTTTGAATGAATTGAAATTGTTTTGAAAAGCTTTGTAGCCTGTGTGCTTGGGTGAGAAACCTTAGAGAGTCATTCCCAAATTGTATTTGGTTCCCCATCACTTTCTCTGATATAAATAGAATTAAAAAAAATACTATACATCTTCCTTCAACCCCCACAATCTCATGGATTAACACATTAGCTCTCATATTACTCCATCATGTGCCTCCATATCAATAAACAGTTAAGCACCACATATGGGTGGTCCTAATTATTTTTACGATCAAATGCCTTATTTTTCTACAGCCAAAATCCTGACAGTCCAGACTAACCTTTGAATTGCCAGAAATGAAGCAGATGAGAAAGAATCTTGATATAAAATGAATATTTATTGAAATAATCTGTATATTCATATGTGAGATGACTAAGACAAAGGGATATGGTATTGAGAAAAGAATGACAAAATTAAATAATCAGTATTTCAAAAGTACAAATTGTTTATGAGATGTCCATCCCATTTCCTAACTGAAAGGCTTTAGCAAATGATGTTTATTTCACTGGAATCTGGATTATCTTTGCTTTGATGTTATGCCTTATAGCACACACATTGGTGACCTTGGGTTTAGAAGTGGCATATGGATAGGTTCTATGATTCCAGTAACCATGTAAACCATAGGCAAAAGGCTTGCTCCAATCCTAAACAGAGTTACGGACTTTTTCTTATCTCATGTCCATGCATAGTTGTAGGAACCTCTATGTTAGCAGCATAATTTGGGATTTAATCTAATTCTTGACCTGTCCTAGGGTGCTTCTTAACCTTTTAACATGTCATCATTAGTTTTTGGAGCCACTAGTTCATTTTACATCACTTCTGCTTTAAAAATATGTGTGCTCCTGTTGGCCTGATGAAGCTAAATAATAGAATTCATGTTGCTAAGGTGCACACTTTTATTGGATCATCTTATTTAATCATAACTGCTCCTGCTTCCATCCTCATCCCTCTAGTGTCCTGCAATCTTGTTACCTTCTCATGCAAATTTCCAATTATGTCTGAAACCTTTTTTGTTCACTGAAATTATTCTTACCTTTTTCATTGGTTGGACATTTGGATTATCAAAACCCATGATGTTATGATAGTTGTACAGGAGCACCATTGGGATTCATCATGATAACTCAAGTCTTTTCCTTCTTTAACGCATTAAAGTATATCATTTATGTCATCCTTCAGGACCTTCTTTGCTAAGTGTCCTTCTGTACTTATTTTTTTTGCAGAGGCCCATAAGAGTTATGGTGGAATGGGGACAATGTTAGTAAGTAAGGTATTGAATCACTGAAACTAACTAATTCAATCATTTTTTTTCCTTTTCTTGTCTTTTCTTTACTTTCTTGCTAGTCTTCACCTTTTAGCTTTGCTGTTGAAACTCAATGACTATATTATCCACCTTTATTTCTGTCGTTGTTAATAGGTCTCTGCTGAATCAGCTAATCAGTTTGGTGAGCTAGTGGCTGACCCTGTCACAAAAGAACTGCTGCATTACACAGAGAAGCCTGAAACCTTTGTATGCACTAAGTCTTCAGTGTATTCTCCCTTTTCCTTTCTATATTCTAAAATGTGGGAGTTATACATCTATTATTTACTGTGTAATGTATCTACAGCTTTGGCATGTGCCATGTGGGTTTCTTACATGTTATATACATCCTTTCATCTTTTTATTGTTAATATATGCAGGTTAGTGATCTCATAAACTGTGGGGTGTATATATTTACACCGGAAATCTTTACTGCCATCCAGGATACCTTCATGCAGCGCAAAGATAGAGGTAAAAATTAGTCTGACCAATTTTTTATTACCACCGCTTTAGAATTGTATTAGTTATCTAATTTGATATATACATCACAATTACTCTTAGCTTACTTGAAATTTGTGATTTGCTGGACATTCCTTTTTTGTCATGATGTCCAATTCTCAAGTCTCACACTTTTACCTCTGTTTCCCTAAACAACAATTACCTTTGTATGATTTTGCCAGATTAATAGAAATTCCTAGGCTATTCCTTGTCTTCAGAAACACACACCGGGATACGACATAAAGTTAAATCCTAAGCAAAGAAACATTCCCTCTAACTTGTTATGACAAAAAAAAAAAATCAAAAGAATATTTAAATGAATTGCAGTAGAAATGATGATATTTATTAGAAACATAAAACAAAAGAATCATTATTAGGGAAAAATAAATAAAAGAACCTTATCAGTAAGTACAAATGAATTATTGCAAATTACATTTGACTAAGTATTATTCATGGGGTGTTAGTCTGTGGAGATCCCATATTCAATAATGAGTTTAGAAAGAGAAAAAAAAAAAACAAATAAACAAATAGAAAAGTTTTGACCCACACGAAGGAACCTTCTTTTTAATGTTAAATTCTTTTTTCTTTTCTAATGCAAGGGATATCACTTCAGATTTTATTGAATCCAAGCACTTTTTCATTTAATCCCTTCAAATTTTAAATTTAAATCACTTTTTTATCCCTTCAAATTTAAATTTATACATATACATCCCTCCCATATGGAGGTAGAGTTTGCTTCATGTGCTATTGCACGTGTCAAACTACACCTTTGCAAAAAGAAATATTTAGGGGTCCTATAATTACAATTTGCAATGTGTGTGCCCATAAACTAGTTAAATTAACTAAACGTCATGCAACCTATCAATTAAATGTTAAGAAATAAATTATGGAAAACTTGAAGAAAGGATTTGACAATAAATGGCTTTTTCCTCACTTTCATATAGCAGAAGAAGAAAAGGAATTTGCATATTAGAAAAGTAATTATCTATGCTATTTGTAGAAGCTACTAAATTCAAAATGTCATAATGAATTTTATTGATTCTAGGCTTGTAGCCATTAAAGGATGTTACAATAGTCTAAATAGAGTTATCTCAAAGGAAAAGCATGAAGAAGGTGTGAAAAACTCAATTGGGAGTAGCATCTAGGCACAACGCAACAATTGAAAATAAGTGGCGAATTCATTAAAAGTGATTTATAGTTTTCGAAAAAAATTCATGCATCATATTGTTGAAAGTAGGGGTGTCAATGGGTCGGGCGGGGTGGGTTCATGCCATTTTCAGCACCCAAACTCAAAATTTTAGGCGCATCTTAAAAGGTTTGAAACCCACTTATCGGGATTTGGGTGGGTTTG
This sequence comes from Agave tequilana, assembly GCA_038442645.1. Lineage (NCBI taxonomy): Eukaryota > Viridiplantae > Streptophyta > Magnoliopsida > Asparagales > Asparagaceae > Agave > Agave tequilana. The sequence goes on from JAVJIF010020562.1 coordinate 6,235, forward strand.
GGTTTCAGGTCGGATTCGGGTATTGAGTGCATGGTTCAAAGTCTCGGTCTCGGCCGCCGACTCGGCCGGCATCGAGACGGATCGGTCTCGGCGACTCGGATCAACCTCGGGCGATACGCGCAAAACGCTACATAGAACGCCAAAAAAATTATGAAAAAATCATGACAAATCATAAAAAAATGTAAACATCCAAATTCATGCATCACATATTCAAAACATATCACCTAACACTCAAAACATAACGTGAAAGCATAAATACAAGCGTCGTCGGTAGAAAAATATCAAAATACATGCATAATATAGTAAATTGCACAAAATAATTCATAAGTACCTGCTATAGTCATTTCCATATTGAATTACGAGGAGGCTCCAAATCATCATTATCATCTGGCCCGCGATAAGTATAGAAACCAGGCATATAGTTTCCATAAGGATAATGATATGTTTGTGGGTGAGATCTTGTAGGCTGAGATGATTGGCCAGAGGATCCACTATCAGAGTAATATGGCGGTAGGGGTTGTGCAATATCAGCTCCATGGTGATAATACCCAAAACCTCGATATTCAGTACTGCTAGTAGAGTATTCACCAGTGCTAGAATAATCAGTGCCAGAATATTGGCCAGATGTCAAACCCAACCCCTGTAAATGGCCTTCAAGACTATGATGATCATGTGAGTAGTTATCATGTCCACTCGAATAATCATCGCTAGAACTGAATTCGACCAACCGATCCAAATGCCTATTTTGCTGTGAAATCTCCGCCCGGCCTCCATGATCTGTATCTTGTGGGCATAAAATTCTGAATCCCATGTGAAAGCATCATCTCGTTGGCTTCCACCAACATCATGAGTCTCTTCAACATCACCACCATCACCACCATCACCGCCGCCATCACCCTCACCACCATCATCCTCACCACCATCATCGCCACCACCATCACCGCTGTCATCATCACCGCCATCACCATCATCACCGCCACTTTCGTCAGTATGACGAATACCTTCATCTAACCAACCTAAGTCATCTGGTGGTAACATCGGCTGTTCTCCCTCACGAATCCACTCATCTAAAATATCATCATTGAAAATATTGTTCAGATCAATTGGGTTGTAATAATCATCAGTGTCGCTTTTGCATGTCAAGTTTCTTACTCGCAACCGCATATTGTAATGCACAAATACTAGTTTATTTAACTTTTTCATTGCCAACCGGTTGCGCAGTTTTGTATGAATTAGCGACCACGTGCTCCAATTTCTTTCACAACCCGATGAAGAACATGTTTGGCTTAAGACTTTGATGGCAATTTTCTGCAGATTGGGAGCTTCTTCGTCATAATTAATCCACCAATCAGCTGTAAGAGATTGTTGCACTGCTCTTCTAGTTAGTGAGCTTCCAAATTCTCCAACTCCATCCACAAATAATTTTATCTGTGAGAATACACATCACAAGTGTTAATATTTGCATAACATTATATCGATGAAATAAATAAATTATTATTACCTCATTAATAGCTCTTTCTTGTTTATTCAAATCTGGCTCCAATCTTTTAATGACCTCCTTTAATCCATATCTCACTTCTGGATGTGTAGAAAAGTTTTTTGAATATTGGAGTGCTGGATTTAAAAAATATGCTGCAATAATGTAAGCAAACGATTGTTATGATATGACAGTTTCAATTTTCTAGTCAACAAATATGATTTCTAGGCAAATGAATTACCAGCAGCATGCAAGTGTCTATGCAATTGTCTCTCCCATCTTCTGTCAATGATGTCCCAGTACTTCTTCCAGTTCTTATTTGAGGCCTTTATAGCCAATTTTGCTCTATCCATAGCTTCATATATAATAGATAGTGTAGGTTTCTTGTCTTGGTCCACTATCTTCAAGACTCTAACAAGAGGATCCATAATGCTTTGGACCTCTCTTGCCTTCTTCCAAAATCGGTCAGTCAGAATGAGATTAGAAACCTTATCTCGCACACTTCTTCTACTCCTTTCCTTGTTGAATTCACACCATTCGGTAGGCGTGCACATTCTTTTCAAACTTGCTCATAGCGAATAAGGCTTTCAATAGAAATAAACTCGGTGGCAAACTGTGTTATACCTGGTCTCAACAAATCTCTATATTTGGTATATAGCTTCATTAAATTCACCACTTTGAGGCTATTGTAAATGAATGATGTGATCATCTTAGCATCATCCAATGTCTCCTTGACTGATTTCAAAGAGCCAATATCTTCAAGCATCAAATCAATGCAATGTGCTGCACATGGAGATCAAAACAAATGTTTTCTCTTCTCCATCAACATGTGACCAGCTGCTTTGAAACTTGCCTCATTATCTGTTACAACCTGCACGATATTTTCTTCGCCAACTTCATCAACAACTTTATCCATTAGCGAGAATATATACTCAACAATCTTTGAGATATTAGTGGTATCAACAGAAGTATGGTAGATCATGCTTCTATCACAATAAATCATGAAATTAACAATAGGCTTTCTATTATGAGAACTCCATCCATCACACATGATCGTGCAACCATACTGCGGCCATTTTGTTTTTATTGAAGCAATATATACTCCAATTTCTTTCACTTCCTCCTCTAAATAGAGATTGCCAATCTGGTACCCTGTAGGGCCTTTTACACCTGCCTTTGCAATGGTTTATATAGCTTCTGTAGTACTAAGCATTCAGCTGCATTGAATGGTATTGCATTGTAGTGAAAGAACTTCGCCACGGATTTCCCAACTTTTTTCATATTCTCAGTTGAGAACATGCTTTTGATTGATTTCTGTTTTGTTGGGAACATGTAAGGATCAATACCACGAGCTGGAATTTCAGCTTCTCTCATAGTCATACTCCGACGCAATCCACGGTTACTCCTTGATCCTGAAGGCTGTGAACTATTGCCACCAATATCAACTCATTCTGCCGATCTCCAAGCCATTTCACGACTTTCTTTTATGGCTTGTTTTAGTTGTCTTCTTTCAACTCCTTCTAAACCACCAACTTCTTCAATTTCATTATCAGAATCTTCTTCGGTCACATCATAGAAATCTTCCTCACTTAAAGATCTCATAAAGCATCCTTCCACCTGACCGGGTACATGTGCTATATGCTGCTTCAATCTAGTGATACCACCATGGATTTGTTTCCCACAATAATTACACTTCATAAGTTTTCTACTATTACCAACAGGGGTACCATGTTCCCATCCAATATCGCGTTGCTTTGGAGCCATACTGAAATTTAAAAAAATTATCTGTTAAATTAAATTAAAACTAAAATTAACTAATTAAAAAACATTAAATTAAACTCAATTAAATGAAACTACATTAAATTAAACTAAACTAGTTTATACTAGATTAAGTAACACTAACTTAATTACCTAACTTCAATAAAATTATTAAATTACCTAACTTAATTACAAAACTTTATTGAATTAAATTAACCTAAATTAAGTTAACTAAACTAATTTAAATTAAATTAAATTCAATTAAATTAAATTACATTAAATTAAACTAAACTAGTTTATACTAGATTAACCTACACTAACTTAATTATCTAACTTCAATAAAATTATTAAATTACCTAACTTAATTATAAAACTTTATTAGATTAAATTAACCTAAATTAAGTTAAATTAACTTTACCTAAACTAAACTAAATTAAATGACATTAAATGCAAATTAATTAGAGAGAGGAACAGAGAGAGGGAGAGAGACGGAGACAGAGGAGAGAGAGGGGAACACAGTGGAGGAGAGAAAGAGAGGAACAGAGAGAGGGAGAGAGACGGAGACAGAGGGGAGAGAGGGGAACACAGTAGAGGAGAGAGAGAGAGACGGAGAGAGAGGGACAAAGAGAGACAGAGTGAGACTGAGAGGGGGAGAGTGAGACAGAGAGGGGAGAGAGGACAGAGAGGGGGAGAGAGACTGAGAGGGAGAGGGAGAGAGAGATACAGAGGGAGGGAGGGAGAGAGAGTCCGACAGAGAGAGAGAGATACAGAGGGAGAGAGAGTCTGACAGAGAGATAGACAGAGAGAGAGAGTCGCTGCGGAGAGAGAGAGACAGAGAGAGAGAGAGCCGGGAGAGAGTCGCTGCGGGGAGAGAGAGAGAGGCAGAGAGAGAGAGACTGAGTGCGCCGCTGCAGGGGAGAGAGACAGAGAGAGGGAGAGAGAGGCACAGAGAGAGGGAGAGAGAGACTGAGAGGGAGAGAGAGGGGAGAGGGAGAATTTACCTGCAGACGGACGGCGACGGCGATGGCGACGGCTACGACGAGGCGGGGGGACGGCGAGGGCGTCGCGGGGGGGACGGCGAGCGCGCGAGAGAGAGAGAGATCAGATCTGATCTCTCTCTCTCCCTCAGCGCGTTTTAAGGGAGGGGTCACAGGCGCCGAGTCGACCCGGATCGGGTCCGACTCGGACCCGACTCGGCCGACTCGGCGATCTTCTGTTGACTCGGGCCTCCGAGTCGTACCGGAGGGGGCCGAGTCGGATACGACTCGGCCGAGTCGTATCCGACTCGGCCGAGTTTTCGAACTCTGATTGAGTGGGTTAGGTGGGATAAGCGGGTTTTACTTCAAGATTTAAGTACCATTTTTTATTTAGAGTAATTAAATTTTACAAGTTCAGAGAGATCAACCACCATATATTATGATTTTAAAAATTATTATGCTTGTAAAGCAAATACTGTTAGTTTATACAAAATAGAGTTACAACTACCTATAAGATATGTTTTCCACGTTTAGAACCTGTAGCTAATTTGGATACTTTTTAGGTGTTACCTTTTATGTTAAACTACTTATTTAAATTTATGCAGGTTGATATTATGGATGTTAACTGCATTACTATCAAGTTGCAATCTGTTTTGATGATTTAGTAATTTTAGTACGTACATATGTGCACATATAGGTGTGTGTATATACCTGTGTTTAGGAGCAGGTTTGGGTCGGTTCACGTTTTTTAGGTTTGGATTTGGGCGGGTAACTCAAGGTTCTAAATATCGGATATCGGGATCGTATCGGATGGGGGTTTTTCATATCGGATTTCGGATATCGGGGGAGATTTTGGGGATACGCGCGCATATCGGGCGTTCATGTCAGACATTATGTATAATGAAATATTAATAACTAAAAGTTAGTTTAGAGTCATAGATATCATCTACCTAATAAAAATGATGTAATATGCTTGCAAAGACAGTAAAAAATAATGTATATTTGCCTGCAGTCGTACAATAAATAAGTTATTACATATCGGGTGATATATCGGGTGATTTATCGACCAATATCGGGCGATTTATCGGCCGATATTTCAAATATCGGCCATTTTTTTGCTGCAAACAATATGGCAAATGATTTTTTTCCATATCATATCGGCAGCAGGCAAAAAAGGAAATATCGGACGATATCTCGGCCGACTCGGCCGATATTTAAAACAGGCGGCGGGTTAGAAGAAAATCGGGACGTACCCATTCGGGTTCAGTTGCATTTTAGAAGCCATGAAAACCCTTAAATTTCGAGCTGGGTTCGGGTTAAACCCGAACTCAGCTCACACCCCTAGTTGAAAGCGTATTATCTGAAAAAAGCACTAAAGTAGTCATGTCTTGAACAAAGCATGCCCAGTTGCAATTCTCTTCTCAAGACGACTGCAAGACCTAACCATTGAGACACAAATTCTCTTGAACTATATAAGAGTAAGGTATCATGTTATTTCTATAGTTCCCTTGTCACAATATATATAGACAGGTAACAACTATAAAGAATCATACTAGTATAAACTTTCAGTGATATTCAAATCAGTATACTGCCAGTAAGGCTGTCAAACAAGCGAGTCGCTCGCAAATAGTTTGTGTTCGGCTCGATATTTAGCTTGGCCGAATCACTTGAAAATAAACAAGCTGAACTCAAACTAGGCTTGCTCACTCGTGTTCAGCTTAAATAAGCTTGATATGTTATCCAAACATAAAAGACCTAAAACTACTCAAACTCGATCAAAACAATCGTACAAAACATCTAAAATAAGACTCCCACGTGGACTCAAATTCTAATAAAAAACTGAAAGAAAATTAAATAGAAACTTAAAAAGTTGCCAAAGATGCCGCAAAATTTCTGGGCCTTGGAACACCTAAATGAACTCGAATTGCAATGAATCTTGGGCTCCGACTATCAGGCGTTATGCGGTTCTTGCCGATTCCAGTGATAGGTGATAATGGCAATTCTGAGTTCTGGATTAAAAGTTATGGCTTCCAGAAGTTAACCCAAATTTCAACTCTTATTACTATAACGTTTGGACTTGTTTTTATCCAAATGTTCTTGAAACTGCATATGAGTAGCGGAGCTTGGATGCAAGTAAGAATAAGTGATTGCTAACTTCCTGCCCTAGAGAGATGGTGTGATAAATTTGTTACTGTTCAACTTATTCACCAACCAACCAAAGAAATTCCATAGGAAATATGAATCGTTCGGGTGAGTTATATTTGACTATTTGGACTTCATGATCAATAACTGATACACATGATCAACTATCAATACGCACATGACCAACAATCAATACGCACATACATGAGTGTGTGTGTGTGTGTGTGTGTGTGTGTGTGTGTGTGTGTTATCAAGAGTGACTTAATTATGAACCCCATGCAAGATGGGATGTAGCAAAGCCACTTGAGAACTTTTAATGCTATAGTTGGAGACAAATGGTTCATCTTAGGAGTTCAGTGTATATTCAACAATTTAAAAAATAAGTAATTAGTAGATGATGTTTGATGTATTTGGTTATTTTCATTCCAAATGGTATTAGTCGCTGGAATACAGTAAAATATCATAATTCCTTGGCTCATAATTATAGAAGGGAACATGTCATATGCTCTAATATATCTGTGTGGCATGGCACATAATTGTGTGCAATTTTGTCTGCCCAATTATTAGTTAAATTCAACATTTGTGTCAGTTGTCTTAGTTATACTTTTTATTCAGTATCATTGTCGTTGTAACTAACTGATTCCCACTTGATTTCCAAATTTGATATTTTCAGCAAACTTGCGACGCATAACCAGCTTTGAAGCCCTTCAATCAGCAACAAAGTAAGACCATTGACTCATCTCTGCAGTTTATTGTTCATCTCAATAGCCTTTAAGGTCGTAGACTTTTGTTTTTATGCATGCTCCTTGGGCACATGAGCATAAACTATGTAAACCAGTAGGACGAGTAAAAAACCCAACAACTGGCCTTCTAGGATTTATAGCAAGCCCTCTTGCCTATAATTCCTTTGGCCAAGAATTTGGCATCTATTTGGAAAGTTGGCATTAGGTTGATTGCTTGCCATAAAATTTGTCAAATCTTTCAATGGAGTCCTGGATATTGAGCTGCAAAAATGCAGAAAATTCCTACAATGGCCAGATACACCTAACAAATGTTAGCAGTCATTTGCTGCAATGAACCCCTATTAAATGATAATGAGGCCATTACATCAGCAAGGAAAAGCAGACCCCTGTTTAACCACAAGTGGCCTCAAGTGGAGGGTGGCCTCCATCCTGTTTCTCAGAAAAACCACAAGTTGGCCTCAAATCCAGCCTCGATTACTACTCATAATAGCCAAATGTTGATTTTCCAAATTCTGCGTAACATTCTTCAGAACACTGGAACTGCAGCTTGCTTAAACTGTAAATGGATTTTCAGTTAGGTGCATGTTACTCACGGAAGGTGGAAATGGAGATATAGATTTGTAGATGACAAATACATCACATGCTCAGTGGCCACTGTGTGAATACATCACTTGCTCAGTAGCCACTGTGTGTATGCGCGCGTGTGATATCATGCTTCTAATGTAGCATATATAATGCTATCTCATATGTGAATTATTCTAACCTTGCATTTAGAACGGAACATAAAGTTTTCATCAAAGATTTCCTGTGGACTTTTAAATAAAGCTACAGATCTATTTCTCTACTGATATTTGTCTTTTACAAGGGTTCTTCCTGCAGATTATGTTAGGCTGGATCAGGACATCCTGTCACCTCTTGCGGGGAAGAAAGAGCTCTACACATATGAGACTCTAGACTTCTGGGAGCAGATCAAGACTCCTGGGTGAAAAATACTCTTTTAACTTTTCTTCCCCCATCAGATGATTAGTTAGCTAACACAACATCTTTGTAACATTCAGGATGTCGTTGAAGTGTTCTGCCTTGTATCTCTCCCAATTTCGTCACACTTCTCCTCATCTCCTGTCTGGGGAAATGGCACGAAAAGTGCCACCATCATCGGTGATGTTTACATTCATCCATCAGCAAAAGTACATCCAAGTGCAAAGGTAACTTTCTTCCTCTCTCTCTCTCTCCACCCCCCCTCCCCCCGTACGGCAACGGCAGCATGGTTCATCCAGGTCTCTTCCTTGCCCAACAACTTCTCTATAATTTTCAAGTGCTTACGGAGTCTTAACAGTATGGAAGTAATTTCTTGATAATTTGGTTTTTCTTTTGTTATCAAAAAACAATTTGAAATTCTGCTGTCATGATGTGTAATATGAATAAATTTAACAATCTGTAGTTGTTTATATATGCTGTTTGTGCATGTATATGCATGTGTTTAAGCATGCTTTCATAAACAAAGCTGAAGAACCATTATTATATATAAACTCTTTCTTAATATTTGCAACTTGGCTCAAGGGCCAGTAAACTCCATTCTGAATGTAGTATCAAGACAGGGAGCTTTGTTAGACAGCTCTTTTCTCGTTTCAAAGTAATCTTGTGTCAACTTTTTCTTCTGCTGATCTACTCATCTTATTAACCGACATGCTATGGATTCATGGAGCAGATTGGCCCTAATGTCTCAATCTCTGCTAATGCTCGTATAGGAGCTGGTGTTAGGCTCATCAGTTGCATTATTCTAGATGATGTTGAAATCAAGGTATGGAACTCATTTTCGTTAGTTCATCTTCAGCTCTCCATCATGTCATAAATTTTCTAATCAACCTTTTATCTCCTGATAGGAGAATGCAGTTGTTATACATGCTATAGTTGGGTGGAAATCATCAGTAGGAAAATGGTCACGTGTACAGGCAAGTTTGCTCTCATCACACATTTAACTTTAATCTAGTTAGCATGAAAAGGGTCAGGAGATTTCATTCTTGCGTTTAGAATCTAGTGACATATTATTACGATGTGATAATACTTATTTCTTTGTTTGGTGGTCAAGATATAATTAGTTACAATAATACCTATATAAATTTATATCTACGGACATATTCTCATCTTATACAATAGAAGGTCCTCTCACGGAGCATTCTCCAAATTAAATATCAACCTGCAAGCAACTAGTTTCTTTTATAGCATTCTAGCCTGAGGTTTTAGTTTGTTACTGAGGTAGGAAGATAATTGTGTTCGTAGTACTAAAAACTATCGGCTGATACCGATACCGATATTGATACCAAAACTTTAATCCATGCTTTGAAGCATTTATGCTTATCAGTTAAAGACGACTTGATTATAATTTGCCTATCATTGTTGAGTGAAACCAACGAGAGAGGCAAATGTTGAAGAAATAAAGAGAATGTGGCACAAAATTCAATTGTTGCCTAGTTTAGCCCATTGGCGTGAATCCACGGGTTTACATAGCATGCACTCTATAATTTCATAACATACAGATACATGTCAATATCCTTGTATGGTTCTTAAATTTGTCTGTATAACTCAGGGTGAAGGGGACTACAATGCCAAGCTCGGGATTACTATTCTTGGTACTTGCTAATAATCAAATATTTTTCATTTTGATTTACTCCTGTGTCTGCTAATGCTTCCTGGACAAGATTTCAACACATCTTACTAACAGTTATATATTCTGTGTCCAATTTCAGGAGAAGCTGTTGCTGTAGAAGATGAAGTCGTGGTGATTAACAGCATCGTTCTCCCGAACAAAACCTTAAATGTCAGTGTTCAGGAGGAAATCATCCTATAATGAACTGTGTTTGATCTCCAACAAGGACTCTTCATTATTGGGTGGAGTCCCATTTTTGCTGTATGTTACAATACCTTAATTGTGTTCTATTTTAGTAACTGTCTTTGTTATATGAATTGTATCTATTGTTCTATACTCCAAACTATATAAAATGTAGATGTCTCTTACTAAGTTCTGATGTGATTGCTGTCGTAATTTGATTGAGGTTTTACCTGCACACAAATATAGTATTTCAGATTTAAGAATAGGATGTGCAAGGTACTCAATTCTACCGCTATAGTAAGTGGCTTGCGGGTCGTGATCCACAGGGAGGGACTAGCGATGGAAGCTTGTTTAGTAAGTTCTCTTTTATTTATTTAAAACGTTATTTACAATGATATTTACAATGAAAAAATGTGAAAAAGATTGGGAATTGGTGATTTACACTAAAATTAAAAGAAAGAAATTAAAAACTAAAAACCTACTTACCTCTTCGGCGTCTGCTTACCTTGGAACCGTGTCAATGACGTACCTTTCTTTGAAGGCGAACGAAGCATGGAATATGAGATCTTCCCTACTCCCGATCTATACTACGAAATAAAAAGGGCAAACTACGCTACCATAGAAGTAGATATTCATCATCATAAACCATCAACGGTACTTGCAAGGAGAAGGCACCTTCGAAGCTCTTGGTTTCACATGGATCCACAAACACAAAAGAGAGAAAGAAAAACAAAACAAGAATAGAAAAAAGAAAAAAAAAGCAAACTTTGATTTGATTCAATTAACAATGGAAGAAAAGATTACTTACACCGATGTCACCTCAGTACAAGCTTGATCTTCTTCCTCCATGAAAGTATCCTCTCCTCTCAGTTACATAAAAATTACAAAAATAAAAAATAAAAAAAACCTAAATTACAATCTACAAGTTAGCCTAAGAAAAACCCTAGATTTGTTTCTGTACTGCACTGAACGCCCTTCTCTGTTGCTCTGCAGGGGTATTTATAGGAGACGGAAGACGTAGAGTCCCGGTACAACTCTCCCACGAAAGCAGGTATCCAGTCTCATCCGTATTGCCGCGAAAACGCGGCTTTGGCCGCGTTTCCGCGGCCAAAGATTGCCTTCTGGCCACGCGCTTTCGCGCGTGGCCTCCTCTGGTCCGTCCATCTGGGTGTATTCTTTTAGATCTGGCATGCCGACTCTTTATTTTAAAAATTTCGGGATAACTTGGGAAGCAAGTTACCCTAAATTCAAATCTTCCAAATCTTTTAAAACGATTTTGTAATCCTTGCACTCTTCTCCTTTTATCTTTATCCTTGTCCTGTAAGTAATTAGGATTGAGTAGAAGTCTATCCCTTTCCTCTTCTTTTAGTAATTGCAACTTTTGCATTGGGTTTGGACATGGGCTTTTGGGCTTTATTTAAGGCTTTATTCTTTATTTAATTAATTACTCAAGGCCTGCACACATTAAATAATAAAACATTAGTAATAGTGCATAATTGTAGGAATAAATATGAAAATGTGATAGTAATGTAGTGATAAATATGCATTTTTTACTACCTATCACACCCCCACACTTATCTTTTTGCTCGTCCTCGAGTAAAAATCAAAAGAAAAGAAAAATTAATCTATCCTAACTCACTTTTGTAGGCATCACGGTTGCACTTAGCATGTGCAACAAGCCGTTAAACCTCTAGGTTACCCTAGAGGACGAGTGTTGTCTCGTGAGGGTTTTCAGCGGATTACACCCACAAAATCCATAAAAAGGAAAATATTTGAAATATGTTTGAAGAAACTAAGTAATCTATAAGTTTTTAGGATTATCATTTTTATTCATTCTTAAACTTAGTCTTTATATAGTAAATTGTTATCCATTTTAGGTAAGGGTAAAAATTGAATTTTTGTATAGTCTTTTTCGTTACCAAAAGTCATATGCATCCTTGTGAATCTTTACTAGGAATTCTTTAACTTAGACTCTCATGCCTCTTTATTATTATTTTCTCTTCTTTTTTTTTCTTTTTTTAATAATATGTATAACTCATCTAATTTTCTTTCGTGTAAGTATCAAGGCTTCATGAGGCCCTCATACCTAACTAATTGACTATTAGATGTGTTAGTACATATATAATTAATTTTTCTTAGTTTCCTTAGGCTTTCTAATCCACCCATGTAGCGAACTTAAAGTCGGTGGCTCCCAAACCGGTTGGTTTTAAGGCACCAGGTGAGAAACACCCCACGGACTAAAGGATTCGAGTGAACTAGGCCACAAAACTAAGGACTTTATTTATAGAATCACCTTTAGGTGTGAATACTTATGCTTCTTGAGGCACATGTATCTAGCTTAATCAGTGAATTTCCCTTTTTTTTTAATTTTTTTAATTTTTATAGGGCACAAGAGTCTTTGTCTTAGAATCCTAGATATGTAAATGTATTAGGTATGCACATTTCATTAAGGTAAAAATCACGACTAATTACTTATTCAATTTTTTCTCCTATACCTAAAAATTCAACAATTTATTTATTTTGACCAAGTTTTTAGAAATTCTAATCATGATTTTCCTAATTCTTAAGACTAACTTAGATTTCTTTCAAAAGATAAGTCAAAGTATTGTCCCCCTTTTTTTTTCATTTTTTTTCATTTTTTTTATTTTAGTATCTACCTATGTTAGTATGTTAGTAAACCCTCCCCCTCACTTATCTCATGCATTATCCTCAATGTATGAATGAATGCATGTATGCATGAAAAGAAGACAGGGAAGGAAAATATTACCTTAAGGTGGTGGTTCTGGTGGTGGTCTAATTGGTCCACGAAATGCGGCCCAATCGAATTTTTGTGGAGTTCGGAGGAACCCACCAGAAATCTCTCTTGTATAACCCACTAAAATGATGTATGTATGAACATTTTTTAAAAATTCACCCCATCTAATTTCCAAATTTCATAATAATTTTCGGAGTCAATTGTGTCAACCGCCTTGTCCCAAAATGGAGTGTGAAAAGATGGAATGATTGACTTGGACGTCAGAAGTACGGGAACGAATACCGACTCAGGAAAGTGACTTAAGTCAAGTAAAGGTTCAGGAGTCGAGCTTGGTTCAAGAAGTGGGTCCAAATCAAGAAGTTGAAACTCTAGTCCACAATTATTTTCCCACAATGGAATGGACTTAATATTGGTGATTCAAGTTCAGGAATGATAGGTGTGGGAATCAAAACTGACTCTAAAATATTACCTAAGTCGGGTAACAAAACATGAGTCAATATTAATTCGGGAATTTGAACTTGATCACAGATTTGAGAATCTAGGTCACATTTCTCATTGAGTTCAATGTCATAAAAATGAGAACTTGCCAATTTATTCATGGGACTTTCAAAATTATAAAATTGGTCAAGTTCAATATGATCATAAAAATGGGTGATTCAATTTCATGATGAATAGGCACAGGATTCAATGTTGACTCGGGAAAAAGATTGAAATCAGGTGAAGATACCGGAGTCATTATTGAATCAGGAAGTAAAATTGAATCACTAGGTTGAGGTTCAAGATCATAGTCATTCTCAAGTTCTATTTCAGGAAATGAATAACTTGCCAAACTGTCAATGTCATTTTCAAAAATTAGAGTTTGGGCAAGTTTAAATGATTGTACTGAACTAGAATCTTGTTTTCCAAAGCCTTGACTCGTCGGTTCTAACAGAATGGTTAGCGACATCAGAAATGGCCGAACGGTGAGAACGTAAAGTTTGAACCATCATATCTATTTCATGATCACGAGCAATTCTAGCTTGAGTCATGGCTTCAAGCATCTTTTCATAGTCGATTGGTGCATCATTTGGTGTGATTGTAATACCCCGTTTCCGAAATACGTACTAAGTTGCGTATTCTGATTTTCGATCGTATTTTTCGATTTACTTCCCGTATTTGACCAATTTCAATTTCAAATATCATTTTCTAATATATTAGATTTTAGGTGAATTTCTGGAATTTTCTAGAATTAAAATGAATTTCTTCAAAACCGGTGTCGACCAGTATCGCTGATCGATTCCTGGAATTTTAATTCCCAAACAGTTAGGAATTTCAAGCGAATCTTTTAGACATTATTTCTTAGAATGACATTTCTTATCTAAATACTTTTTTTTAGAATTTTATAAATTTATGAAAATTCCAACGGAGTCGGTAGTTAACTGATTCCGGGAATTTTAGTTCCAAAACTATAAAGTATTTCTTCAAACGGATTTCACTATACGTCTTCTTATATTATTCTTGATTTTTGGTAAAATTACGAGTCGTTCCGAGATACTTGAATTTCGGACGATTTCGGTATTTTCCGAAATGTTTTCCGCATTCTCGATTTAAACCCGGGAATCAGTGTTTTCAATATTTTCATTTTTCAAAATTAAGAAAATATCTTTTCTTTTACAAATTCTTTTCCTTTTTCTTTTTCCTTTTTCTTTCCTTCTTTCCTTCCACCTACTTCCCAAAATATCTTCTTTCAAAATATCCAAATTTCCACACCCTTCCCCATTAATGCCTCTCTTTTTCTCTCTCTTCCATGGCCGGCCACCATTGGCCAAGGGAGACAACCCCATCCTCCCCTATTTGCACAAAACCCCTCTCCAATTCTTTAATTTCATCCCCTTTACAAAAATCAAATCCTATATAAACTTTCCTTTACAATTCTTTTCTCTTTTTTCACTTCTCCATCTCAATCCCTAACTCCCAACCACCTCAAAGCCTTCACCATCTTCTTCTCAAGCTACCACACTCTTGGTTTTGGATCGCATCTCACTTCGTCGGAGGTATCGCCAAAGACCTAGTTGGTGACATCGTCGGCAAACGATCCTTCAAGACTCGTAGAACCTTCAAATAACCTTTCCTTGTGAGTATTTTTACTCACCAAGACTAGATCACTTCTTTGTGTACATGTGAAGATTACTCATATACACTTGTGTCATAAAAATCCCATTTTTAGACCAACAAACAACCATCTGAAATTCTGTTCTGTTTTCTGTTTTCTCCAGGATTAGTCGACTTGACCTAGAGACTAGTCGACTAACCCACTTTAGTTGAAACGTAGCTTTTCTGATTTTCACAGTTTTAGTCGACTAACCCATTTTTACCAGTCGACTAGACCCCCCTAGTCGACTACATTTTGACCCCTAGTCGACTAATTTTCCTTGAACCAAAAAATTACCAACTCTCGGCTCTAGTCGACTTATCCCAAATTATTAGTCGACCAGAGACCTCTAGTCGACTATACATAGTACCCTAGTCGACTAACATGTCCCGGAAATTAATCCCAACTTTTTATATCACAGATTTAGTCGACTTGCGTACCCGTTAGTCGACTTATAGTTCACCAAGTCGACTACCCTTCCAACCCAAGTCGACTACCAAACTCTCTGGAAAACCACTTTAGTCGACTCCTGCGGACTATTAGTCGACTGAAGACCCTTATTAGTCGACTAATCTCCCACCTAGTCGACTAATTCTGACTATTTAACTTAGTTGTTTCCTTTTCTGATTTTAGACTTTAACCTCTATACACATGTGATACATTGTTCATGTTTATGCTACATTACTGATATTACATGACATGATACTTGATGAATCTTATCTCATATTACTTCATGACTTGTTATTATATATTCCCGTTTCATGACTTGTTAATAAATGGATATCCCCACTTATCATGCCATCACTTGAACCAAGCATGATATCCTTGACTTTTGTATAAAATGGACCAACTTATATTGGGTCGGGGGAAAACATGCGGATATCGATATGTGTTCGTGTTTACAGTGGCTTTTAGGAGTGTTGTGCAACCCATGTTCCGGTCTGACCTGTGGGCCTCCAGGGGACCTAGGGGAGTGCTTGCTCCCTGTATTACTGGTACCATCTTGATAAGGGCATACATAAGTCCCTCCTGAATAGCCTAGCGGCTGGCTTCCGTCACCAAGCAACGGAACAATCCTGGACCGTTATCCTGGGCATGTACGGGGTCCACTGTAAACATAGTTCGTCGATACAACCGCTGATTTCCAACAACAACCTTGTATTACTATGATATGGATCTATGTGCACCGGGACGCTGGACCACATAGCTAGATATCCGAGTAAAACAAGTAATAATAATAAAATGTTAATTGTAGATCTATAGTACGACTTTATCTATTCATGCTTTTCATATCTGTTAGTTTATATACCTTATATAGTTCCATCTTACTTGTACTCGTCCCTTAGCCACTTGGCTGTAGCTATCTATTGTATATATGTCTTGATCCTTTGGATTTGCATATTCAGATTCCGAGACCTGGAACGAAGTGGATCCTTCCACGGAAGATCAGGCATACTTCAGTGAGCAGGCTGACCAGCTCTAGTTCCCTCGTGCCGTACTCCTCTTTTTGGCTCACGAGTCTCCATCTCTTACGTGAGCACCTTGTGTATATCTTTGTATATATTCTTTTGGACTTGGTTGTGAAAACAAACACTTGTAAAGTGTAACAGTTATCATAACTTGTATAACTTTGTATTTGTACTTCTATAGTTGGCATATGACTGTATACACCACGCTTTGTGTTGTACTCTGTTTCCTTATTGTACTTTTATGCTTAGCGTATATACGTGGGGGCTTCTTCTGACCTACGTATATACGTCACAGTGACGTCCCCGTATCCGTGGAATCGGGGCGTTACAGGTTGGTATCAGAGCCTAGGCTCTCAAACCTAAAGTACAATCAAGTGGCAAATTCTAGTAATTTGCTTATGCCAACTACAATGTACAAAGTTATAGAGTCCTTCTTGCTTCCTTCATTGATCAATTCCTTCGTATCCTAAACTCCTTTCAATTGTTTCCAATTCCAGTTATCATACGGTATGGAGAGACGATCGGGTCGTAACAACATCGGGCAGGTGCCCAATGGACCAGTAGGAGGAGAGAATGCTGATGTCCTGAGAATCATTCAGATCATGCTGGGGAACCAGCAACAGCAGATGGAAAATCAGCAGCAGCAGACCGAGCTCCTTAGACAAGAGTTAGCAGCCCCGAAGGAACAGAAGCCCGGGAATGTATCGGACTTCAGAAGACTACAGCCTGCTATATTCACGGGGAGCGAGAAACCATTGGAGGCGGAGCAATGGTTGACGGACACGACAGACCTACTGAATGCAGCCCGTGTCCCGAAGGAGAGCCAAGTTGAAGTAGCTAAGATTCAGTTAAAGGATGTTGCGAGAACTTGGTGGCTCGCAGAGGAGGCTAGACTGGAGAAGCCCGTTACTTGGGACGCCTTCTCCAAGAGTTTTTACAGCCGCTTCTTCCCTGCTACGGCACAGAAAGATATGGAGGAGCAATTCATCAGGCTCCAGCAGTGGAACAAGTCCGTGGACGAGTATGCCGCGGAGTTTCTTCGACTGAGCCGCTTCGCGCCGTATATGGTGACGGACGAGGAGAAGCGAGCGAGCAGGTTTCAGCAGGGTCTACAGATGAAGATTCAGATGTATCTGATGCCCCAGCAGCTGAAGACCTATGCAGAGGTTCTCACCATCGCTCGGGAGGTGGAGCGTGGGTTTGAGAAGGAGCAAGGGGATCAGATGAGACAGCAGGTCATGAAGCGGCCATTTGTACCTATGGGAAGAGGGGGCCCGTTCAGAGCAGCGAAGATCCAGATGAGGCAACCTTTCAGGCCAGCACCTTATCAGTCAGCCCAACCACTGGTATTCTGTAGTCATTGTCAGAAGCCAGGGCACACTCGACAGACTTGCCGGAGGGCAAATGGACTGTGCTTGGTGTGTGGAGCCAGAGATCACTCCATAGAGGCATGTCCACACAGGAGATTGGGGATGACTAACCAGACCTTGCCAGCACTTCCAGGACCGAGTGGACAGCGGGCAGTACCAGGGCATCTTGAGCAGAGGAACCAGGGCCAGTAATAAGGAGAGCTCTTCCCCTTCCTCCACAGCATGTCATTCGCCCAGTCCAGAGAGGAGGCAGGGCTGCAGCAGGGCGTGGCAGAGGTCAGGCTTATACTCTGACAGCAGAAGAGGCAGAGGCTTCAGAGGAAGTGATTACAGGTAACATCAGAGTTCATTCAATACCTGTTCTCGCTCTCTTCGATTCAGGTGCTTCTCACTGTTATATCTCAGATAAATTTGTGGCTTTACATTCAATACCTGTTAAGGTTTTAGACCACAAATGGGAGATAAGTACAGGGAATGGGGTAGTCATATCATCTAGAGTGTGTACTGATTGTCCAGTAGAACTGTGTGATAAGACCATGGCCATAGATATGCTCGTACTAGACACCAAAGGGTACGACGTGATCTTAGGCATGACCTGGCTCAGTCAGTACTATGCTGTGATTGATTGTAGGGAGAAGAAGATCAAGTTTAGAATTCCACTTCAACCAGAGTTCCAGTTTAGTGGAGAAGTGAAGACCACCAAGGGAAAGTCTCAGATTACTTCTTCGGAGGTTCAGAAGCAGAAGGTGCCGGTGTGGGATGAATTCCCGGAGGTGTTTGCTGAGATCACAGGACTGCCACCTGTCAGGATGATTGAGTTCTCCATCGAGACTATTCCAGGAGCAGCACCTATATCCAAGGCTCCGTACAGGATGGCACCGACGGAGTTGGAGATCCTGAAGAAGCAGCTGCAGGAGTATTCAGATAAGGGAGTGATTAGGCCAAGTACTTCACCATGGGGAGCTCCAGTACTGTTGGCCAACAAGAAGGATGGTAGTAAGAGACTTTGTATTGATTACAGGGAATTGAACAAGGTCACCATCAAGAACAGGTATCCCCTTCCCAGGATTGATGATCTATTTGATCAGCTTAATGGAGCCCGTGTGTTCTCCAAATTGGATTTACAGTCGGGTTACCACCAGCTGAGGGTGAAGAAGGAGGACATACCGAAGACGGCATTCAGGACCCGATATGGCCACTATGAGTTTCTTGTTATGCCTTTCAGAGTCACTAATGCCCCTGCAGTGTTTATGGACTTGATGAACAGAGTGTTCTCGCCCTTCTTGGATCAGTTTGTTGTTGTTTTCATCGACGACATCTTGATCTATTCAAAGAACAATAGGGAGCATGCTGAACACTTGAGGATTGTGTTGCAGACACTTCAGCAGGAGCAGCTTCATGCCAAGAGAAGTAAGTGTGAATTCTGGCTGGACAGTATAGCATTTCTTGGACATATGGTGTCAGCAGAAGGTATCTCAGTTGATCCGAGCAAAGTCCAGGCAGTAAAGGATTGGCCAGTTCCGAGGACGGTGACGGAGATAAAGAGTTTTCTTGGACTAGCTGGATATTACAGACGTTTCGTCCAGGATTTCTCTCGGATTGCAGCTCCGTTAACCCAGCTCACCCGGAAAGGAGTAAGGTATATTTGGACAGAGGAGTGTGATGCAGCCTTCGAGCAGTTGAAGCAGAAGCTCATTTCAGCTCCTATCTTGAGAACTCCCTCAGGGAGAGGAGGGATGGTCATCTTTAGTGATGCATCAGGTAAAGGCCTGGGGTGTGTGCTTATGCAACATGATCATGTGATAGCATATGCATCTAGGCAATTGAAGCCTCATGAGAGGAATTACCCAACTCATGACTTGGAGTTGGCGGCAGTGATCTTTGCCTTGAAGATTTGGAGGCACTATCTTCTGGGAGATAAAGTGCTGATATATACAGATCACAAGAGCCTCAAGTATATCTTTTCACAGAAAGAGTTGAACATGAGGCAGAGACGGTGGCTGGAGCTTATGGCAGATTATGATATTGACTTGCAATATCATCCAGGCAAGGTCAATACAGTTCCAGATGCCCTGAGCAGGATGCCAGAGAACAGAGTGTTAGTCCAAATCACTCAACAGAAGGAGTTGATTCAGGACTTTATCAGATTGGACTTGATGGTGGTTCGAGGAGCTGAGAAGGCAGGACAGCTTATGACCTTGCAGATCCAGTCTTCATTGATAGAAGAGATCAAGGAAGCTCAGAAGGAGGACCCCAGACTTCAGACATTCAGAACTCAGGTAGAGGCTGGATTGAGAACGGATATCTGTATTCGTCCGGATGGTGCATTGTACTTTGGAGGTAGGCTTTGTGTTCCCCAAGGGGAAGTTAGACAGAAGATTTTGGAGGAAGCACACAGTTCAGCCTATTCTATACATCCAGGAGGAAACAAGATGTACCAGGACTTGAAGAAGCACTTTTGGTGGAATGCTATGAAGAGAGAGATAGCTCAGTTTGTAGCTAAGTGCTTGGTGTGCCAGCAAATAAAGATTGAGCATCAGAGATCAGCTGGGCTTCTTCATCCTTTGCCAATACCTGAATGGAAGTGGGAGCACATCACTATGGACTTTGTCACGGCATTACCTCGTAGTCCCAAAGGTAATAATGCTGTGTGGGTTATCATTGATCGTCTCACCAAGTCAGCTCATTTCATACCATTCAGGGTGGGTCAGACTACAGAAGTTCTGGCAGATAAGTATGTGAAGGAGATAGTTCGTCTGCATGGAGTTCCAGTCAGTATTGTATCCGATAGAGATACCAGATTCAGATCTCATTTCTGGGAGAGTCTCCAAGAGAGTCTGGGAACTCGTCTGAAGTTCAGTACAGCATATCATCCTCAGACAGACGGACAATCTGAGAGGACCATCCAGATCCTTGAAGACATGCTTAGGGCCTGCATGATTGAGTTTAAGGGATCTTGGGAAGATCATCTTCACTTGGCTGAGTTTTCTTATAACAACAGTTATCAGGCAAGTATTAAGATGGCACCTTTTGAGGCACTGTATGGGAGGAAATGCAGGTCACCGATTTGTTGGGATGAAGTCGGTGAGAGGAGTCTATTGGGGCCAGAGATTCTGATCCAGACCACAGAGAAAGTTAGAGTTATCAGAGATCATCTCAAGGCAGCTCAGAGCAGACAGAAGAGCTGGGCAGATTTGCAGAGGAGGCCATTGGAATTCGGAGTTGGAGATCATGTGTTCTTGAAGATTTCACCTACCAAGGGAGTAATCCGGTTCGGCACTCGTGGGAAACTAAGTCCGAGATATATCGGCCCATTCGAGATATTGGATCGAGTGGGAGATGTGTCTTATCGATTGGCGTTGCCGCCATCGTTGGACGGAGTTCATAATGTTTTCCACGTGTCTCAGTTGAGGAGGTATGTAAAGGATGATAGCCATATTTTGGATCACTCCGAGCTGGAACTGCAACCGGACTTATCATATCAGGAGCAGCCGATGGCCATATTGGATAGAAGTGTGAAGACACTGAAGAACAAAGCCATACCTTTAGTGTTGGTATCTTGGAACCGCCATGCGCCAGGAGAGGCCACTTGGGAACGAGAGGACGTCATCCGAGAGCGTTATCCTCAACTCTTCTCATCTTGATTGGTTAGACTCTTTCCTTTACTCTTTTCTATTTGTTATCTCTCATCCTAGCCTTATCTATCTGTTACCATTCCTGTTACCCTTCACCTTATGAAATTTCGAGGACGAAATTTTTGTAAGGTGGGTAGATTGTAATACCCCGTTTCCGAAATACGTACTAAGTTGCGTATTCTGATTTTCGATCGTATTTTTCGATTTACTTCCCGTATTTGACCAATTTCAATTTCAAATATCATTTTCTAATATATTAGATTTTAGGTGAATTTCTGGAATTTTCTAGAATTAAAATGAATTTCTTCAAAACCGGTGTCGACCAGTATCGCTGATCGATTCCTGGAATTTTAATTCCCAAACAGTTAGGAATTTCAAGCGAATCTTTTAGACATTATTTCTTAGAATGACATTTCTTATCTAAATACTTTTTTTTAGAATTTTATAAATTTATGAAAATTCCAACGGAGTCGGTAGTTAACTGATTCCGGGAATTTTAGTTCCAAAACTATAAAGTATTTCTTCAAACGGATTTCACTATACGTCTTCTTATATTATTCTTGATTTTTGGTAAAAATTACGAGTCGTTCCGAGATACTTGAATTTCGGACGATTTCGGTATTTTCCGAAATGTTTTCCGCATTCTCGATTTAAACCCGGGAATCAGTGTTTTCAATATTTTCATTTTTCAAAATTAAGAAAATATCTTTTCTTTTACAAATTCTTTTCCTTTTTCTTTTTCCTTTTTCTTTCCTTCTTTCCTTCCACCTACTTCCCAAAATATCTTCTTTCAAAATATCCAAATTTCCACACCCTTCCCCATTAATGCCTCTCTTTTTCTCTCTCTTCCATGGCCGGCCACCATTGGCCAAGGGAGACAACCCCATCCTCCCCTATTTGCACAAAACCCCTCTCCAATTCTTTAATTTCATCCCCTTTACAAAAATCAAATCCTATATAAACTTTCCTTTACAATTCTTTTCTCTTTTTTCACTTCTCCATCTCAATCCCTAACTCCCAACCACCTCAAAGCCTTCACCATCTTCTTCTCAAGCTACCACACTCTTGGTTTTGGATCGCATCTCACTTCGTCGGAGGTATCGCCAAAGACCTAGTTGGTGACATCGTCGGCAAACGATCCTTCAAGACTCGTAGAACCTTCAAATAACCTTTCCTTGTGAGTATTTTTACTCACCAAGACTAGATCACTTCTTTGTGTACATGTGAAGATTACTCATATACACTTGTGTCATAAAAATCCCATTTTTAGACCACAAACAACCATCTGAAATTCTGTTCTGTTTTCTGTTTTCTCCAGGATTAGTCGACTTGACCTAGAGACTAGTCGACTAACCCACTTTAGTTGAAACGTAGCTTTTCTGATTTTCACAGTTTTAGTCGACTAACCCATTTTTACCAGTCGACTAGACCCCCCTAGTCGACTACATTTTGACCCCTAGTCGACTAATTTTCCTTGAACCAAAAAATTACCAACTCTCGGCTCTAGTCGACTTATCCCAAATTATTAGTCGACCAGAGACCTCTAGTCGACTATACATAGTACCCTAGTCGACTAACATGTCCCGGAAATTAATCCCAACTTTTTATATCACAGATTTAGTCGACTTGCGTACCCGTTAGTCGACTTATAGTTCACCAAGTCGACTACCCTTCCAACCCAAGTCGACTACCAAACTCTCTGGAAAACCACTTTAGTCGACTCCTGCGGACTATTAGTCGACTGAAGACCCTTATTAGTCGACTAATCTCCCACCTAGTCGACTAATTCTGACTATTTAACTTAGTTGTTTCCTTTTCTGATTTTAGACTTTAACCTCTATACACATGTGATACATTGTTCATGTTTATGCTACATTACTGATATTACATGACATGATACTTGATGAATCTTATCTCATATTACTTCATGACTTGTTATTATATATTCCCGTTTCATGACTTGTTAATAAATGGATATCCCCACTTATCATGCCATCACTTGAACCAAGCATGATATCCTTGACTTTTGTATAAAATGGACCAACTTATATTGGGTCGGGGAAAACATGCGGATATCGATATGTGTTCGTGTTTACAGTGGCTTTTAGGAGTGTTGTGCAACCCATGTTCCGGTCTGACCTGTGGGCCTCCAGGGGACCGAGGGGAGTGCTTGCTCCCTGTATTACTGGTACCATCTTGATAAGGGCATACATAAGTCCCTCCTGAATAGCCTAGCGGCTGGCTTCCGTCACCAAGCAACGGAACAATCCTGGACCGTTATCCCGGGCATGTACGGGGTCCACTGTAAACATAGTTCGTCGATACAACCGCTGATTTCCAACAACAACCTTGTATTACTATGATATGGATCTATGTGCACTGGGACGCTGGACCACATAGCTAGATATCCGAGTAAAACAAGTAATAATAATAAAATGTTAATTGTAGATCTATAGTACGACTTTATCTATTCATGCTTTTCATATCTGTTAGTTTATATACCTTATATAGTTCCATCTTACTTGTACTCGTCCCTTAGCCACTTGGCTGTAGCTATCTATTGTATATATGTCTTGATCCTTTGGATTTGCATATTCAGATTCCGAGACCTGGAACGAAGTGGATCCTTCCACGGAAGATCAGGCATACTTCAGTGAGCAGGCTGACCAGCTCTAGTTCCCTCGTGCCGTACTCCTCTTTTTGGCTCACGAGTCTCCATCTCTTACGTGAGCACCTTGTGTATATCTTTGTATATATTCTTTTGGACTTGGTTGTGAAAACAAAACACTTGTAAAGTGTAACAGTTATCATAACTTGTATAACTTTGTATTTGTACTTCTATAGTTGGCATATGACTGTATACACCACGCTTTGTGTTGTACTCTGTTTCCTTATTGTACTTTTATGCTTAGCGTATATACGTGGGGGCTTCTTCTGACCTACGTATATACGTCACAGTGACGTCCCCGTATCCGTGGAATCGGGGCGTTACAGTGATTGGACTTGAAAAGAGGAAGTGTTGTTGGGACAATCGTGATGAAATTGTGAGTCGATCAGATTCTGTGATTGTTGCTTGGACTCACACATCATCATGTCCAAGATTGATGGTGATTGTTGCTTGGACTCATGCATACTCATCATTTCCAAGATAGATGGTTTTCTATTTTGAACTGGTGGATCTGAGTATGAATCTTGGAAATATTGTGGACAAGGTGGATAAGAAGGACAAGTTGGTTGAAGATTGGACTCGGGGAAGCGAAACCCCATGGACTCTGTGAAGAGTTGAAATTGTTATGGAAATTATGGTCATAAGATGGGGGGCATGGGTTATATTCATTCGGATAAGACCACTCCGGCACACTAGGTTGGTTAAAGTTAGGATATGCCAGGTTGGTAATATCCGAAAAAGAGGTTGGTGTGTAATATGATTAAAATTGAAAACATTGTTGTTATAGGCCATATCACACAATACAAACACAAACAAACAAAAAAGAAAAAAAATTCTAACCTAAGTTAGGGTAGACCTATGACCTAGACGACTCCTAACTGATTAGACTGTCCACGAGAGGTATAATGCAGACTTTGACCACAAGTTAATCAGTCAGGTCAGGGCAAGATTGGTGGGAGGTTTTCCGTCAAAGACGTTCCTTAATTAAATAACCACCAATCTTCGGGCTTTCGGCCCTCAATCCCCTTCCTAGACACTGATTTGGCAGGAGTCAAATTCCAACACCGTTCCCCCTTAGGATAATCTCCTAATTGAGTCCGAGATGTCCCTAGGGCCAACGTCTACTCATTTTTAGTTAGGCTTAGGTTAGTGAGTGAGGAGATTGTTTGTGGGCCAAGGAAGGGTGATGAAATCCCCACCTTATCTTATTTATAGGACAAGCCCTTAAGTCAATTTAGTGCACGTGTAAAGCAATAAACCAATATTCACTCAAAAGCAATAAATCAGCCAAGGGTGCTTCCTGGTCTATATGCAATGCGAACGTACCTTGTCTCCAGCACTCTTCAACAGAAATTAAAAAAAATTAAATAGACACGTGCCTATATGCAAGAGTCTAATTTTTTTTATTTTTCAACAAATAGGTTACTGTTAATTAATTAGTAGTGTGCAGGGTGATCACAGAGAAAAGTTGACAGAGCAGTAAACAAATCTTTCAATTTGCAGCAACCTGCAGAAGACACAATGAGTAGTGAACTACTCAGGCCGCGCAAACGCGGCTATTGCCGCGCAAACACGGCTCTGTAGTAGGCTCTGTTGCTCTGCCTTCGAGGGCAGAGGCACAGAGTTGCTATATGTCTTTTGCTGCTGTTAGTTTTCCTGTTCTCTGATCCTGCAAACAAAAAGAATAATAAATAATTATTATTTTTTTTTTAGAGAATACTTACCGTCCCTCCCCGGCAACGGCGCCAAAATTTTGATTGATGTTTTACCTTCACACAAAATATAGTATTTCAGATTTAAGAATAGGATGTGCAAGATACTCAATTCTACCGCTATAGCAAATGGCTATGCGGGTCGTGATCCACAGGGAGGGACTAGCGATGGAAGCTTGTTTAGTAAGTTCTTTTTTATTTATTTAAAATGTTATTTACAATGATATTTACAATGAAAAAGTGTGAAAAAGATTGGGAATTGGTGATTTACACTAAAATTAAAGAAAGAAAATTAAAAACTAAAAACCTACTTACCTCTTCGGCGTCTGCTTACCTTGGAACCGTGTCAATGACGTACCTTTCTTTGAAGGCGAACGAAGCATGGAATATGAGATCTTCCCTACTCCCGATCTATACTACGAAATAAAAAGGGTAAACTACGCTACCATGGAAGTAGATATTCATCATCATAAACCATCAACGGCACTTGCAAGAGAAGGCACCTTCGAAGCTCTTGGTTTCACATGGATCCACAAACACAAAAGAGAGAAAGAAAAACAAAACAAGAATAGAAAAAGAAAAAAAAAAAAGCAAACTTTGATTTGATTCAATTAACAATGGAAGAAAAGATTACTTACATGATGTCACCTCAGTACAAGCTTGATCTCCTTCCTCCATGAAAGTATCCCCTCCTCTCAGTTACATAAAAATTACAAAAAAAGAAAAAAGAAAAAAAAAACCTAAATTACAATCTACAAGTTAGCCTAAGAAAAACCCTAGATTTGTTTCTGTACTGCACTGGACGCCCTTCTCTGTTGCTCTGCAGGGGTATTTATAGGAGACGGAAGACGTAGAGTCCCGGTACAACTCTCCCACGAAAACAGGTATCTAGTCTCATCCGTATTGCCGCGGAAACGCGGCTTTGGCCGCGTTTCCGCGGCCAAAGATTGCCTTCTGGCCACGCGCTTTCGCGCGTGGCCTCCTTTGGTCCGTCCATCTGGGTGTATCCTTTTAGATCTGGCATGCCGACTCTTTATTTTGAAAATTTCGGGATAACTTAGGAAGCAAGTTACCCTAAATTCAAATCTTCCAAATCTTTTAAACGATTTTGTAATCCTTGCACTCTTCTCCTTTTATCTTTATCCTTGTCCTGCAAGTAATTAGGATTGAGTATAAGTCTATCCCTTTCCTCTTCTTTTAGTAATTGCAACTTTTGCATTGGGCTTGAACATGGGCTTTTGGGCTTCATTTAAGGCTTTATTCTTTATTTAATTAATTACTCAAGGCCTGCACACATTAATAATATAACATTAGTAATAGTGCATAATTGTAGGAATAAATATAAAAATGTGATAGTAAATGTAGTGATAAATATGCATTTTTTACTACATATCATAATTCCACTGTGCAAATGAGGTGTTGATAATGAGTACATCTTAAAGCTGCAAAAGCCTGCTTTGTTTATATCAGAGGGTGTTAGAAGGGATCATACCTTGCAGTTTTTATTAGAATTTGGTTCTGAAGTTTTCTTGACAGGTTCAGATTGGATAAATATTTGTATTATTGATATGGATAAGATACTTTGTTTCTTTCTCGGATTTCCCGGAAATCGTCTTGTACTTTCAAAAGCCATCTTTTTGTGAATGCAGATGAACCATCATACTATTGTTCTGTGCATATACAGTGTCCTATGCCTTTCCCCATCAAATGGATTGAAACCAACTTCATGCTGAGAAAACCTCATGAAGTTGGAGAAACTTTATAAATCAGGCTTTCATGTTCAACCAATGGGAAATACAAAATGTTTGATTAAATTATAATAGAGCATTTATGAATGAAGGCTTTACTTTTTATACAGCTCTTGCCAATGAGCCTGCATGAAACAATATTGATGCCAAATCCATTATCAATCATTTGATTACAAATGAGCAAAGCTTTTTGTTACAAGTTTGGTTGAGAGAATACATTTCCTGAGAATAGTTCAATACAAGGGAAACAAGCACTAATTTGCTTATCAACCTCAAGTGGAACAGCATAAACACTAACTTCCATTTTATCTCAAACTAAAAAATTATTCTTCTCCCCCTCACTCACATGCACACCAACAACCATCCCCTTACTTGCAGTAGATAAGATGGGTTAGCTTGGGACCACTGAGGGATTGCAGAAGACATAAATGCAAGTGGAATACAGTACTACAGAAGAAGCTTCAGGTTGCAATGCCAGCAAATATGTTGACATTTACTGAATCCTGTGAAAGTTAATACCTATTCCTCTTTCAGCTGTGTAGTAAAGCCCCTCAGAGTATGATAATCTCTTAGATTTTCTTGAAGTTGTGATCATTAGATCTAAGAAACTTGGTCTGTGCAACATACATGTGAGCCCCAGTCTACAATTTCTTGATGGAATTCAATATGAAATTCACTTGTGATCTCCAGTCTGTACTCCACATCTCAAGTTGCTATTGTTGCTACCAACAGAAACGGAACTCCTCAGAAACAAGTTCCAACCAACCGAGGGTCGTGGACCACACTGATTCTGTGTCGAAATCGCAACAGGATCCAAGTGGCTGCAGTTCACAAAAAAACAGGAGATGTGCTGCATTAGTATAAATAGTACCGATATATAGAGGATTAGGAAAATTTGATTCGAATTAAAAAAAAATTAACAGACTCTGTTGTGGTCACTTGTAGCCATAGTGCAGCTCAAATCTTGATAACTGAAAGAGAATCCCTCCCTCAAGACTCTACACTCACTTCTAGTACAACAAAGTACTGGCAGCCTATTACTCAATTGGGATTGAAGAAATTTACATGTTATCAGATGTCCAAAGTGAACAGGAGGTCATTAGAGTCACAGGGCAAGTTTTGATTCTTTTGAATAATGGAAGGACCCACGGACGCTGTCCCTATGCAAAACAAGTTCAAAGCTGCTTCTATGTAGAAACACAACCCACACCAAAAACACCCAAGCATAATGAACGAAGCAGCCAGGCAAATCGAAATCCATCAATTGCTCTGAAGATTCCTGGCACCCTCTGCTTTCCTTTCCATGTTTTTTACCCCCTCCTCCGTCTCACTTGAGAAAGTTTGAGAGCTTCAACTCAAAGCTAATGGGCATCATACTTGGTATAATTACAACTCTTGTCTCCCCACTTGATTGCAGCATAAAACCAATCATTGTGTTTCTCTTTTCTCTTTGGCAGGGGTGAGCATATCTTTTTCCATTTCAGCATCCACGTATGGAGCCAAAGTGTTCATGATCATGGCCTGAAATCACATTTAAAATGTTAATTACATGAAGAAGATAAGTGGTCCTACTATCCTTTAATGTATAGATTGATACATTTAAAATATCCTGCTTGAAACTTTATTAAATAAGTTAAATACTACAACAACAACAACAACAACAACAACTAAGCCATTTGTCCCAAGTATTTGGGGTAGGCTACATGAACCAAAAGAGAATTACACCGGATCGGGCACATGGATCAGCTTTCTTCACTCATTCCTATCGAGCAATATATCTTCATTAAGACCTTCAGTCTCTATATCTTGTCGTATCACCTCCATCCATTTTTCTTCGGTCTCTCATGCGCTCTTTTAACTTTATTAAATAAGTTAAATAAAAAAATACTCTATTCAAAAGTAAACTAAACAGAAAATTCTTAGCACTATCTTCTTGCCTTTCTCAGAAGTTTCATGGAAAAACTTCGGAAGAATGTTACA
The DNA here is from genome assembly GCA_038442645.1 of Agave tequilana. Classification (NCBI taxonomy): domain Eukaryota; kingdom Viridiplantae; phylum Streptophyta; class Magnoliopsida; order Asparagales; family Asparagaceae; genus Agave; species Agave tequilana. The sequence goes on from JAVJIF010020562.1 coordinate 35,630, forward strand.
AAGATAAGTAAAATAAGAAGGGTTATTGCCATATCGACCCCAGGAATCTTTCTAAATTCCATATTAACCCCCAAAATATTCATATTTTCAAATCGACCCCCCAAATCTTATAAGTTTGGACAAAATACCCCACTCCGTTAGTTTTTCTGTTTATAAATCAGAATATTCTTGGAATATGTTCTTTTTAAATTTAAATATCATCAAATAATATATGAATTTATCATTATACACTTATCTTTTTCCTCTATTTTCCTTCCAACAAACCCACTCTCTTCAACCCAATCCCATCTCTGATGAGTCGAGCACTGTAGCTACTGCTTATCATTGAACCCAGAAGAGATCCCCGGCGGGGCGAGCCCGCTGCAGCTGCTGCAGCAACTCTAAAAATGTATTTTTACTTCTCTACAGTTTACAAAATAAACATCAGCTAATATGGGAGTATTTTGTTCAAACTTATAAGATTTGGAATGTTAATTTGGAAATATGAAGATTTCAGGAGTTAATGTGAAATTTAGAACGATTGCAGGGGTCGATATGGCAATAACCCAATAAGAAATGATAAAATTAAATGATTTAACACTGGAAACTTCAAAGATGGGCAAGTGCAAAAAGAACTCTAAGAATATTGCTAGCAAAACTCGGTCAAATTAACCAGAAGTACAGCATGAGAAAGACAACAAGAACTATACTAAGTGCAACATGAACCTAGAGGTGCTTGGTACAGTGGTAAATGGGGATTGTGACCACAGGAGAGACCAGGGTGGTTCATATCTGCAAAAGGGCACTAAGGTGCACCAATTTCTAGAAAGGGAAAAAAGGAAAATGAAAAGAAAACACTATGAACTTAAGGGTTTGAAAATATCCATTATCATTTCCCAAACTACTATAGAACTCAGCAGTAGTTGTGAAGTTTTGCTTGAATGATCATCCAATCATTTTATGACACATTGATAACCTGACACCAACACTTTAAGTGGATGTCATATTGTGCAGAACTCGCCAAAAAGCCTAAAACTCAAATGGCAGGCAAAGGTTATCAACCCCCCAAGTGAAAGCGAATAGTTCACATGGGAAGTAAGCTAAACAGGTATATGGTATAACAATCTCAATAAACTCAAGAATTAATTATAGCTAACATTGAGAGGAGAATCATGGAAAAACTATACCATGCCATGCTCGGGCGAGAGTACTACCAGGATAGGTGACCTACAGATTCAATGTGTGAGTTTCCTCTAGAATTCATGGGGGGCACCTCATTAAAGTGTTAGTATGAGAGGACACTATATCCTAAAACAAGAATATATCAAACCATAAGTGAAAGCAAGTAGTTCGGTGTGAAACGTAAGCTAAAAGGATTGTCGGTAAATAATAATTTCATGAACTTAAGAATTAAACATAGCTATCATTTTTTAAGAAGGAAAGCAGGCAGGGGCGAGAGTATACTATGATGTCTGACCTCTTGGGAAGTGCTAACTGAACAAGAGAAAGCAGGTTGACAGTGATGGAGAACATGAGAGCGGAGATATCAGATATCTTGCAATTGAAGCCCACAAATAGAAAGGAAAATTCTGAGGATATAAAAAAGATTTGATGGTAATGGCTAAATTAACATGCTTCTCATGGGAAAGATCAGCTGAACACGAGTTCACATGCAGCAGTTCTGTACGCCTTCCATTTAGAAATGGTGAGACAGTACACTAGAAACAGACAGAGAACAGGCCAAAGGCCAACCTTTCTGACACGAAAGGCAGTCATCTGTAGTTCTATCACATGTTAGGCAGCACAGTTCAACCATGATTGCAATATGATCACTGCTCTTGTAAACAGGACAAGATCCAATATATGGGATAAAAGTAACAGATCTTGTGTTGACATCATCTTCAAGTGTGGGAGAAATTGTGTGGAGGAGAAGCCTTGCCTTTCTCTATAGATCAGGTTGTCTGACTCATCATTCCAACACCACAGAAATTCTCCACTAGGAAACATAAGCATCAAAGCTTGCATCACAGTGCAGCACAAAGCTACAGAAAAAGGGTGGGTCTTTTTTTGTGGGGAACTAAGCTCTCTTTGTCCTCTCAGCATTTTAATTTAGGACAAACACTGCCCTACCCACAATACCAAGTACAAGTGGTTCTAAAAGCAGTAACAACTGAAGCATCCCACCCACCATATAATAGGCCTGTAACCATTAGAACAATCTGCCAGATATTCCACTGAAACAGCACTAAACTAATGCAGCAACCATCTCTTGGAAACCTTTTATCACCATTATTGGTACTTATGTAGGCCTAAGATGTAAAAGATAGAAAGGATAATAATGCAATAACATCTCCACTCAGTTCAGTGTTTGCAAGAATAAGTGCTAGTAGTTCAGAAAAATATCCATCACCTATTATAAACTAGCAGGACAAGTATGAGTGCTATGTGCACTCTCCAACAGAAAAAAAAACATTTTAACATCTTACCTTTTGGTGAGTAACAGGCATAGAAAAACGGTGCTGATTCTGTCAAGGAATGCATGGACATCCTACATACTAGCTAATTTACCCAAGAATCCACCGGTCAGCACTTGTATATAGAGACTGTTGCGATATAGGAAGTGATTCTCTGTTTGAGGACCATCCAAGAAGTGCCTAACTGATCAGATGAAAGTGATGAATTATGGAACATAATAAACAGTAGTTATAAAAGATCATCACAAAGCTACATGTTCCGCACACTTCTAAGATGAAGTCCTCTCATTTAAATGGTGGGAGCCACATGATGGGACTTGGACTAAACACAATCTGGAAGTCTATATATACAAGAACACAAAGGGAAGTTCACCTTCTTTTTGACACAGGGAAAGGGAAGAAAGAAGGTTAGGATGTGACTGCGCTGATGGAACTGTTGTTGGACTGTCAACCTTGTATTATGGCTTCAGGGAAGAGAACCATGTAAAGTGGGTGTGATCTGATGAGGAAAAAGATGTGAAGGGAATCTGAAGATTGATATGGGCAACAGTAAAACATGGAGTGTCACTGCCGCTGGAATAACAAGCACCACATTGGTGGGCCACTGTAATAGGAATTAAGTGGATAACCAGCTAAAGAAATATACAGTCTCGCTTCTTTTGTTTCTGATAGGTTCTCACCTAGCATATATTCCCACTTCTGACCTAGTTCTCCTCTTTTTTAAGGGAAACCACCACCACCCAACAAAATCTATGTGACTTCTACATCTTCCTCTTCTGATTGTTGTCACCCTTTCGCCCCTTTCTTTCCTTAAACAGAGAGTTCACACTGCCAAAATGGAAGAGGGAGTAGGGGAGGTATCAGCAAACCATCCAACCTCAGGATCGCCCACCAGTGACTCCAGTGATGGAGGTGGCGGAGGCAGCAAACCAGGGACTTGGTTGAACCTGACCCTTGGTTTGAATACATCATCAGTCGCAAGCTCTTCCAGTTCCCAGTCTGGATCCACTTCCCACAAGGTATTCTCTTGCAATTTCTGCATGAGGAAGTTCTACAGCTCCCAGGCGTTAGGAGGACATCAGAACGCCCACAAGAGAGAGAGGGGTGCAGCTCGGAGGTCCAACCAGGCCCAGAGGATGGCGATGGGTCTACCCCTAAATGCTCCTTTTCTCCATTCATTACGAGTTCATCCTCACTCGATTGTTCACAAGCCACAAAGCGATGGAGGGACGGCTATGGTGGCGAGATTTGATGATGTCTCTTCTAATGCCAAGATGGCATGGGTCCCCTTCGCTCTTGATGAAGCAATGGATATGAGATGGTCTAGAAGTTATACAAATAATTCTCAGCAGCCCAAACAACCATCAGAACAACTAAAACTCGACTTGAATCTCCGGCTTTGATATATTTGTCCACCCTTTAGAAGGTGTTTATCCTTTTGGGTCTCAACTGATCTTTATCAAAAAGATCTGATCATCAATCATCATATTAACTCAGTGAGGCTGCAATCCAACAAAAACTCAATATCTCTTGGGATGAAATTTGTCATGATACAGCAAAAGAAATAAGCTGTACAGTGTTTTTGTGATTATTATGGAATATACAGTGGTCTGCAGGCTATTTACTTACATTTTCAAATTGAAGAGTGTCATAATGGCTTGTAGTTCAGATAGTTCATATGTATTGCATTACTTTCTTAAATTACAAGGATTGCTTAATAATCTTATAATTGATTCCATTATGCTTCCCCCCCCCCCCCACCCCCCCCCCCCCCCCCCCCAAAAAAAAAAAAATATAATAATAAAAAAATAATAATAATAATAATAAAATAATAGCAATAATAATAATGGCAATCATAAATTCATAAGAGATAAAAATGATGATAGCAAGAGTGACTAAAATTATGGGAAGAAAGTGTGCGCGTGTGTGTGTATGTGCTTGTATGGTTTTCGACAAGCTGTGAAGTTACAGTCCAACAAATCATTGTCTACCAATTCACAAGATCAGCAGCCACAATTTCTTGATGATATGTATAGTCAAGAAATGCAAGATTTGATGCAGGTTTACCACAAGCAAGAAAAAAAAGACAGATGCTATCTGTGCATAGTGAATAAACCTCATTTCGACAGTTATAGCAGGATGTTGCTCCTATAAGGAAAGCTCTGACCTCTGTATTTTAAGGGTTAGAAGAGATGAGGACAGAACAAAATTAATTGAAGTTAATAAAAAAGATTCTAAAAATCTTGGTTTGACATCTGCTGCCACCCTAGTAGAAGAATGATGATTCTCAAGGCCAACCTCAAACAGTTGGGACAGGCTAGATTGTTGTGGTTATCCTAGACAGCAAGTACCTCTCTTAGTAGTACTGAATGCAATATCTTACAACCTCCTTTATGCAAAAGAAGCTGGTAAACGTGGCTGAGTTCAAGCCAAAAGCCATAGGACTTGTTTCTACTACTCTTTCTAAATGCTTGCTACCTACCTTCTTGATACATCAATTTCTTTCCTTCCTTCAGTTCTGACCTTTGCTACTAATCCAAGTGTCTTTATTACAAACTTTCCTAATTACATCTCCAGGTTAAAAAGAAAAGAACATACATTTCCAATTGAGAATGTGTGCCATAAACAGGATCATGCTACATCAGAAATAATTAACCACAAATGATAAGGATTTCTATATATGCTCCCTAAATCTTCCTTATTATGATAATCCTTCCCCACCCCCACCACATACCAATATGTGTGTGTGCATGCGTGCGCGTGTGTGCGTGTGGAATATTCCCTGAATACATCCCAAAACCCACAGATCAGGAAATATTTGAAATAACTTAAGCCTTTTTAGAGGGTATGCGGACACAAGATGTGACTGGGATGCATAAAAATACCTGATTGTTTTTTATTTTACTTTTATTTTTGCTTGTAGAAATCCCAAATAATGATCATGATCCAAGCAAAACGGATAGGAGTTTATTATGCCTGGCATTTTAGTTTGTGTAATGTGGTGGTAATGATTTTGAAAAGGAAGCTATCTGCTTTCCAAAAGCTGATGAAATTCATAGTAACCGTGACAAATCACTTGGATTTCCATATGCATTAACAATTTGCCTAAAGCTAATAGTATACAATCAGGCATGTATGAGCCAACAGTTGGGTAAAGGAGCTTGGTATGAGTGGTTAAGAGGAGAATGGAAGCGGATGAGGAAGTCCATGATCCTACTCCTGAAGGGCGCACCCACTGTATCTATTTCTTAGAAAGAAAAAGAAAAGAAAAGGGGGGGGGGGGGGGGGGGGGGGGGGGGGGGGGGGAACAAACAAGGAAAAAAATTCTCACGCTATTTTCTATCTCATGCTTGTCTTGTGTGCAGAGCTATAACAACATAGAGATTTATTATAGCATCTTACTCAATAGGGCACTAGAAAGTTCATGATGACAAATCATGAAATACTTCATAAAAACTCAAAATATCTAACAGTTCTCAGAGATAGAGTTCAAGCAAATTACTGGAGGATCATCTGGTAGGAAAGAGGTATATAGGACGGTGACCTAGTCAATTAGCCCTTCGAGCTTTTGGAAGTTCTTTTCAACAATTTAACTCTTCCATCATGTCAAACTTCTCAGAAATAATATAACCTATAGCAAGACAATCATCATTCCTATAGTAAGACAATCATTATAAAGTTCTTGTTAACCTTCCAAAAGATGCAAGAACATGAAAGCTCCATCCACAATAAACACTTGAAGTTTTGCTCAAGTATACACTTCACCTTTCCTTAGAAAAGTAGAACCCTATAATTGGAAACAATATGACCATAAAGGCCAGGCTAGGAAGTAACAAGATCAATGTAATCCTCACACATTCAACTGTAAAATCGGATGCCAAAGGTATGCTTATGAACATCATGAATCTTAATCAAGGAGTTTCATGGGAATAACAAGGGTAAATCTAACCACGAAGCCACAGGCGGAGCAAGGATTTTTGTCCAGCATGGGCATTTAAGCAAGTGATACTATAGCTTTCAATGCATGGACTATTCCAATTAGATGGACAAATTATGTTAAGATTTTAACACAAAAGCTAAATACCTAAACCAAAATGTTATATAACGTTATAAGATTAAAAGGTGGAAAGGCGTGTTATACTGTTAAGAAGAAATCGTATGCTTCGGTGGCCAGGTCTGATCAGGAGATGGGGTTGGCACACTATGAATTTTAGATTGGGAACTACATGTTCATAGGATTGAAGGCCTATGGAAATTCTCAAAATTCCAGGTTGGCATGTGACCAACCTGAAATACACACAGCTCCATGCACGAAGCCATTCATCATCTTGAAAGATCAGACATCACAACCCGTTCATAACTAGGGTTGTAACTTAAGCGACTAATGAAAGCTAAAATATAAGCATATTTTTAGATTCTGATCCATAAAATAGTACCTGAATCTTGTGTATCTGACTTGGGTGCGATTTATAAAACCTGATTGTTCCTCAAGTCATTGCTGCAACCCAATCATATCCAACTAAGGTGCCTCGAATAGGTCAGAAAGTTAGGTAATGCCCACTTGCTGCAAAGATAATAACATATTGAATATAATGCAACAGCAAAAGCCTTCTCTAAGTTCACTAGGGAAAAATATTTTGAACTTCTTACTTATACAGTTTCAACTATTAAGAAGGGCCCCACCTGTTTTATCTATCACGAGCATGTCGAACAATTGCATTTTCCGGCCTTCCTTTACAATACTCAACAAATAATCCAGGACCCACCCTACTCCCTAGAGCTTTCTTTCCAGAGTACGAGTGACTTCAACATCATCTTTTATTGACCGTCCAAGGATACTATCAACAGAAACATCATAAATAAAATTTCCATGGTTGATCAATATGAATATCCACAAGGTGTGTATTCTATGCTAAATACCATGATAAAACGCCAGAGATATTTGCAAGCTTTAAAAAAATAATAATATGACAATCATCAGGAACAACGTCAAAGAGAATAAGTATGGAATATTGATTTAGATATTGACATTAAATTAATTATTTTAAGTGATATTGACAAGCAAGGTGCAACGTGACATTTAGATGCAATTACAAGTTGGATAATCATGGGCAAAGAAAAGGGCTACTCAACCAGTCTTTAGTTTAGTTTTCAACACCTTTGTTTAACAGATTAAGCTGATCACTGACACATCCACAAACCCACACGCGTGAGCAAAAAAAGAAGAAGAAGAAAATCACTTGAACTCAAAATAAAAGAGGCACAAAATCCTTCTGGGATTATCTGTTGTGAAGCTTTTGGTACCTCCAGTCTTCTGTTTCAACATTAGTAAGTGTTCCAATTTTATAAAATTTCATGTGCCCTCACTAAGGCTGCCACCCACGTTAAGTCAGTTTAGATTTGGGCCCAACTAAGACCCAAAGTCAAATATCAAATATGTCAGGACAGTCGGTACTTAGCCCATTTAATAAAAAGCTTAAGTATTAGAACTTGAATCTAAACTGCCATGGATGGGTAAACCCAAAACCCAACCCGTGAACTCATTTAAAATCAGATTGGATAGGCTAGGTTCAGAGCAGATTAGAAAAGCTTAACCCAACGTCCAATACATGCTGGTAACTGGGTCTTGTTTTCAGAAACAAGATATTAATAATAGGAGCAGAATTTGAACCTGCACAATTTGTAATAAAAGAAGCCACTTTCTAGTAAGTAAGATTGTCAAGTCATTGGAAGAAAACAATATTGTTATTTGTTTATAAGCGGTAGATTGGTATCAGTCGAGTTGAAAGGATGTCAAACCCCAACACAATCTAAAGCCTGGCACAGCCTAATAGTGCACAGGCAATTGGTTCAGCCCATTTTTGACCTGAACTCACTTGAACTCTCTAACTCTATGTCTAGATTGGGTTGGGTTCATGGGTCAAATTGAAATGCAAAACCTTATTACAAATTACTTACTGTCAGGTTTCTTGATATGGACTGAAAGAGAGGTAAATGGTGCCACAAATAGGGTTACAAAAAGAGTGGAACACATAGATGAAACCCAGTTATCTTTATCTGAATAAGTGAAATGCAGTATAAATCAAGATAAATTCCACATTCTAACCCGGCCAGATACTATTGGAATTCAAATATTATGCAAATATGACAGACTACATCATAAATATAATAAGAAATAGACTAACATCCATACTATTTTCTATTGAATATCCATTTAGTCTATTACCCGACAGTTTTTGGGTGGTGTCAGGCTGGATCCCGAACCAGGTAGCAGAATCCAGGTCCTTAGAACTTACAGAATAAATATTATATTAATCCACTCTGATAGGTAACCAACCCACCAAAACTGCCTAAACAGTCTGGACAGGCAGCAAATTCAGATATTTCAAATATGAATCGCATCCCCAGACTCACATAGGAGGGGGTGCTTCTGACTGTTAAATTGGGCGGAGCTATAAGTGATCGAGAAAATTTCAAGGGAGTTTCACTTCGATGTACTCTCTTTAATAGCATAGGTTAAAAAAATAATGTTATATAAAGAACAAACTTGTTAAAATCATGAGCACATGTGATTGACAATAGTACATTCAAAGACCACTCAAATAGCAGACATAAGCCAAAACAAAACACTCGTCGCTTGGTTGGGTGAGGCTTTGGGTCAGACATGGACTTGCAAAGTGAGTAGACCATATTTTGATGCATTTAATTAGGCCAACTGAACTCAACCTGACCAGGCCCACTAACACCCTTATAATTTGGTGTCGTGACACTTAATAAATTTAGGAATCAGTTGAATATCTCGAGACTCCATCAGTGAAAAATTAGTCATAATGATGGGGAACCAGAATGGTGGACTCGTGTTCGCAGGAAGAGACATAAATGATTTGGGGTTGATTTGATTTAGGGATTTATTTTTCTATTTTTTTTTGTTTTATTTAGAATTCCACCTTTGGGCACGTGTTGCACGTAATTGGTAAGCCTATTTAAAGGCTGCAAGACTTTTTTATTTCTTTAGTTTGGATTGATTAATGAAAATTTCTAAGAAACCCTAGTTTTCTCCCCAAATCTCTAGCATGTGATTCGTGAAGAGTAGGCGTGTGATTCACCTGGGTGTGAAGTCCGAAACTTACCTTTCCCAAATTCCCAATTCCCTCAAACCCAAATTTTCCCTTTTCTGCATCTTGTGGTGCGTCACATATGAGCACAGGAGTCCTAAGAACTCTTATCCTCGTGCTTGGAAGCCTGATATTCATTTCAAGTTACTTAAGTGCCATAATTTAATTGCTAAATATTATGCATTCATGTAATACCAACAATCTTTGGTTGTATTAAACTTGGACAGATGTAGACCTAGTCATAGATTATGTGAATTGTGAATCCAAGTCACATCTATAAATTATTTACATGCCACGAATCAAGTTGCCACTCAAAATCATCTCCACCTGAATGTGAACTAGGTTCTCTCAGGAATTGAAAAGGATCCAGCTCTGCCAAGAACTTTTAGCAAGTCAGGTGATGGAACAGGCGAGGTATTGCATTCAGCAAGTCAGGTGATGGAACAGGCAAGGTACTGCATTTCAGTTCTGCTACCTTAATTGAGTCCACAACTTCTACTTTAGTTTTCGACAATAACTAAATTTGAGAATACCACTATCTGAAGTCTTGTAACTGGTCAAGCTCTTCATAGTCTAAATCATCTAACAAAAATATCCTTCAACATTGCCCCGGGCCCCATATGATTTAGAAAAAAATCACACAGATCAGAAGGTATGGACATTGAATGGAGAGGACCACAGAAGTATGCTATGTTATATTGCAATAAACATTATATACAAGGATTAGTGTACAAAATAGGTGATGTGGACATCCAGTTACGATCTTGGCATGCCTATCACCTTTAGAAAAGATGATCCACTTCAATTTTGTTCGAGTTGTTCAATGATTATTTTTATGTATTTTCTTTTTATTGTACTTTTTGTTTCTTTTAGTTTGCTTTTATTTTAGTACAACATCAGTTGTAGTTGGAAACACAAGTTTTGTAAAGCCTACTTAAAGGCTCTCCTATTATGAAATAATGGTATGCTGAATTATTACGAAAAATATCATATTTGTGAGTGATCTCTCTTATAAATTCTCTCTTTGAGCGTGAAGCTTTAGAGAAACTCTAGTTTATGTGTGTGAAGCCCTAACTAGCCTATCTCCTTTCACTTTTCTTTCTTTGTTCCAAATCCTAATTCTATTTTATCAATCCCTCTCAAACTCTAGAAACACAATTCAGGAAAAAAAAATTCAAATCCCCACAAAATCCCATCGAAAATCACTCGAAAATCCAAAATGCACTATTGTTCACACTCTTCCCCACCCAACCCTAACTCCACCACCCAAAACCCTAACCCTAACCCTAGCTATCTCTATCTTCCCTCTCTCCTCTCACTCGTGCAGCCAACTCCTCGCTGCCCTCGGCTTGTCGTCCTCCCTGCTCCAACTATGCGACTGCTCCACCACCACACACCCCTCGCGACTCCTTTCCCCTACTTACTTATTGCCCCTCTGCCCTCGTCAACACCACCTCCCCTCGAGTCTGCTTCTTCGCGTCGGCACCTCCATCATCGCCATCACTTGTCGATCATCACCTCCATCGTCACCGTCCTCTCCCGTCACCTGTAGTCCGTCTGCCATCTTCTGATCCAACTCGGGTTCAACAGTCCCTGAGTCGATCGCCAACAACCGTGATCTCACCGGAGTTCCTCGCACGCTCCCTTAGACTCATCCGCCTTCGTTGTCTCTCTCCGCTATCACCAACCCTCGCCAAGTCGTCGATCATCGCTAGTTGTCGACCTACGTGATTCCTAGCCTATAACTCAAAATGGGTTGGGTCCAATCCAACCACAATCATTTTGAATCTGACCAGCCAATTTTAAGTGATTGGGTCTGACCCAATAGAGATTTGACCCGACCCGAGAGCTACAGTATCGATACGCAAGCTATAGTAACGACCCGCTTCAAGTTTCAGACCCGGATCCGCAAGCTACAGTGCACAGTACAGATCCATTAGAGCAATAGATCCGTTAACAGGTCGGGTTTGGTTTTCGAACTTGTTTTCTGCCACCCAGAGTTCGAATCGAGCAGTTTTTGAGGCGTTAAATTCTTGAGAGATTTCTCTACACATTCACAAGCATCACAAGGGTACTAAGGTCAATGTGATCCTCAGTAGGTGTGTTTCTAATTAGATCGGCTATTTTCAAGTCTGATAATTCATATTTGAATTTTTATTGATTTATTGTTGTCCACTTTTATTGATGAGCTTGTGCGTATATGCATGCCTTTAATTCAGTAACTTCAATATTGATTGTGAACTTTTCCTGTGTAGCATAAGCTATGTTAGTATATTATTCAAATTAATTAGTATATACATGTTACTCTGATAAATGCACCAGCCAGTACAATTAGTTTTTGATCTTTTCTTACCCAACGATCGTATCTTGTTGGTGAAGTGTGAGTTTAGTCGTATTATCAATGTTTTCCAAACACTTGTACACGTTTCACGGTATCAAAGCACAATTAGGGTAGAATTTGCATCACATAGGCACTTGTTAGAACATTTTTATTGTTTTTGCATTTAACTTAGTTTATTAAAAAAATTAGTTTAGAGTTGTCTTCTCATAATGACCTTACCTTTAGGAAAGCTAGTCAATCCCTCATCGCCCCGATGGATCCGATGGTTAAAACTCAACTTCTCGCAGCACTCGCCACCATGTCGGCTACACTTAATAACTTTATCCAAACCACGAGTACTCGAAATCAAAGATTAGATAAGATTGCTTCATATTTGACCCACATGGCTAGAAAAGTAATGGAAGAGTCCGATAGCACTACCAACCTCATAGGTCTAGGACACAGAAAACCCACTCGGAATGATGTTAAAGACCAGAACGTCGAAACAGATAATAGAAACAAAGGTCCTAAAAAGAAAATTTTCAAGATTGACCCCGTTGCTAAATGAAGGGTACGGACATCTAGCTGTTGACTGCCCCAGTCCTGTTAAGATTGCAATTATTAACGGAGTTCCTATTGTAACTCCTAAGTCTGAAAGCGCTATTTCTCCATAAATCACTCCAGTGATTAAAGAGTTTAGTGTTGTTTCCCCAGCTACCACAGTTGTTGTCCCCGCTGCTGTTGCCACAACTACCACCCGTCCTTACCCTTCCCAAGCTCTACTGCCGACTCCACCTTTCCCTCCACCACTTGCAGTTGCTCCTTCTTTGTCCCCTACTGTCGTGGCGTACTCTGATCGCCACCCCTTCCTCCTCTACTGTCGTTACGTACTCTGGTCGCCACACCCTTCCTCCACTGTCAACATCATCTCCTTCCTCTTTTGTTTTACCGCTTTTCTTACCTACCCATGTAGGTAAACATGCTAGAAATTGGGATTCAAGTTGTCCACCGCTGAATTCGCCTATTATATATCTGTCACTAGGACAACGAGTAAAAATTCTCATGAAATTGTTGATGGTTTTAGGCTAAACAAATCACAAATCTTATCCCTATAGCTGATCACTACAAAATTTTTGAGTCTGCATCGTCATTTGCATCATTTGTTGCATCGCACGTGCATGAATTACACAAGAAAATCAATGATAAGGTTGCTCAAAATAACGCCAACTACACGATACGAACTTATATTAGAAACATATTAAAAACTTTTTATGTTGGTGATGTTAACGAATTGCATGCTTGTAATGCTGATCTATTTCAAATCTTGAATAAATTGAACGATAATGCTTATGTTATAGATTTTGATATCAGTTTTACTTTAAATGTTGAAGACCTAGTAAATTACAAGCGTCTTGATTTTATCTTACTGATTGATGAGCCTTCTCTTAAGCTTATTTTTTAGAGCCCTTCTCTTTCTTCACTCCCACATATTTTGCCTAACATAGCAGATAAAGTTGATAAAATCTTGGATGATGTAATTATCGTCACTGGTGATGGTGAGACGCAAAAATATCTGATCCGATGGAAAGTAAAGCACTGATTGAGAATACGTGGATTGACCGAAGCGACTTGCATGCTTTGGGAGCATATGAGAGCATCTCCACTTCTAACTCGATAAGGTCGAGTTCTCTCCCACCCGGGGAGAATAATGCAGACATCCAGCCATGATCTTGGAGCGTCTGTTACCATTAGAGAAGACGAGTCACTTCGATTTTGTTCGAGTAGTTCAAGAAGTATTTTATGTATTTTCTTTTTATTATACTTTTGTTTCTTTTAGTTTGCTTTTATTTTAGTACTACATCGGTTGTAGTTGAAAACTCTAAATTTTGTAAAGCTTATTTAAAGGCTTTCCTATTATGAAATAATGGAATGCTTAATTATTATGAAAAATATTATATTTGTGAGTGATGATCTCTCTCTCTCCCAAATTCTCTCTTTGAGTGTGAAGCATTAGAGAAATATTAGTTTAGGTGTGTGAAGCCCTAGCTAGCCTATCTTTTTCCTCTTCTCTTTCTCACTTTCAAACTCTAATTTTATTTTCTCAATCCCTCTCAAACCCTAGAAACAACAATTCAGAAACAAATAAAAAACTATTCAAAGTTCTCCACAAATCCTAACGAAAAACACCCGAGAATCCAAAACGTACTGCTCACTCTCTTCCCCACTCAAACCTTAACTCCTCAACCCAAACCCTAACCCTAGCTATCTCTCTCCCTCTCTCCTCTCACTCGTGCAGCTAACTCCTCGTTACCCTCGACTTGCCGTCCTCCCCGCTCCAACTGTGTGACTGCTCCACCGCCCCCTCATGACTCCTTTCTTCCTGCTTACTCATCGCCCCTCTGCCCTCGTCAACACCACCTCCCCTCGAGTCTGCCTCTTCGCGTTGGCGCCTCCATCGTCACCATCACATGCCAATTACCACCTCCATCGTCATTGTCCTCTCCTGTCAACAGAAGTCTGTCAATTTAGGCCGCCATCTTCTGATCCAACTCGGGTTCAACAGTCCATGAGTTGATCGCCGACATCCATGATCTCACCGAAATTCCTCGCACGCTCCCTCGGACTCATCCGCCTTCGCGGCCTCCTCTTCGCCCTCACCAACCCTCGCCGAGTCGTCGTCAATCATCGCCACTTGACAGCCTACGTGATTCCAAGCTTGTAACTCAAAACGAGTTGGGTCCAATCCAACCGCGATTATTCTGAATCTGACCCGGTAGTTTTAAGTGATCGGGTCCGACCCGATAAAGATCTGACCCGACCCACGAGCTATAGTATCGATACGCAAGCTACAATAACAACCCGCTTCAAGTTTCAAACCTGACCTGCAAGACACAGTAGACAATACAGACCCGTTAACAGATCAGGTTTGGTACTTGGACTATTTCTCGGCCACCCGGAGATTTCCCTACGCATCCGTAAGCATTACAAGGATGCTGAGGTCAACGTGATTCTCAATAGATACATTTCTAATCCATATCGATTATTTTCGAGTCTGATAATTCATATCTGCATTTTATTGACTTTAGTTGTCCACTTTATTGGTGAGCTTGCGTGTATCTGCATGCCTTTAATTCAATAACTTCAATATTGATTATGAACTTTGTCTGCGTATCATAAGCTATATCGGTAGATTATTCTTACTTTGAAATTAATCAGTATATGCATGTAATTCTGATAAATCCATCTGCAAGTACGATTAGTTTTTTATCTTTCCCTACCCAACAATCGTATCTTATTGGTGGCGTGAGTTTAATAGTATTATCGCTGATTTCCAAATACTCGTACATGTTTCACATCATTTATGATGCGAACATCCAGCCACGATCTTGGCATGTCTATCACCGTTGGAGAAGACAAGTCACTTCAATTATGTTTGAGTAGTTCAAGGAGTATTTTATGTATTTTTTATTGTATTTTTTATTTCTTTAGTTTGCTTTTATTTTAGTACCACATCAGTTATCGCTGAAAACTCAAGTTTTGTAAAGCCTATTTAAAGGCTCCCCTATTATGAAATAATGGAATGTTATTATAAAAAATATCATATTTGTGAGTAATGATCTCTCTCCCCCACATTCTCTCTTTAAGTGTGAAGCCTTAAAGAAACCCTAATTAAGGTGTGTGAAGCCCTAGTTAGCCTATCTCCTTCCTCTTATCTTTCTCTCTTCCAAACTCTAATTCTATTTTCTTAATCCCTCTCTGCTCTCAAACCCTAGAAACAACAATTCAAAAAAAATCAAAAAAACTATTCAAAATTCTCCGCAAAATCCTAAACAAAATCACCCGAGAATCTAAAACGTATCATTCACTCTCTTCCCCACTCAACCCTAACTTCTCCACCCAAAACCCTAACCCTAGCCTCTCTCCTCTCACACGTGCAGCCAACTCGCTGCCCTAGGCTTGTCGTCCTCCCTGCTCCAACTGTGTGACTTCACCACCGCACCCCCTCGTGACTCCCCTGTCCCTGCTTACTCAACGCCCCTCTGCCCTCATTAACACCACCTCCCTCGAGTCTTCCTCTCTCCATCGTCATCGTCACCTGCCGATCACCACCTCCGTCATCGTCGTCCTCTCCCGTCAAGAGGAATCTCGTCAACTTACGCGATATCTTCTGATCCAACTCCGGTTTAATTGTCCCGAGTCAATCACCGACAGCCATGAACTCATTGGAGTTCCTCGCACGCTGCCTCAGAGTCATCCGCCTTCGCCGCCTCTCTTCGTTGTCACCAACCCTCGTCGAGTCGTCGCCAATCATTGCCAGTCGTCGACCTACGTGATTCCCAGCCTGTAACTCAAAACATGTTGGGGCCACTCCAACCGCAATCATTCTGAATCCGACCCACTAGTTCTAAGTGATCGAGTCTAACTCGATAGAGATCTTACCCGACCTGTAAGCTACAATATCGATACGCAAGCTACAGTAACGACCCACTTCAAGTTTCAGACCCGAGCCGCACGCTATGGTGCACAGTACAAACCCGCTAGAGCAATATACCCGTTAACAGATCGGGTTTCATTCTCAGACTGTTTCTCGGCCACCCGGAGTCTGAATCAAGCAGTTTTTGAGGCGTTGGATTCTTAGGAGATTTCTCTGTGTATCCACAAGCAACACAAGGATATTGAGGTCTACGTTTCTAATGCAAATCGGTTATTTTCGAGTTCGATAATTCATATTTGCATTTTTATTGACTTAACTGGTGGCCACTTTTATTGATGAGCTTGTGTGTATCTGCATGTTTTTTATTCAGTAAAAATAATATTGATTGTGAACTTTGTCTGTGTAGCATAAGCTATATCGGTAGATTATTCTTACTTTGAAATTGATTAGTACATGCATGTTATTCTGATTAATCCATGTGCCAGTACGATTAATTTTTTTATCTTTCCTACCCAACGATCGTATTTTGTTGGTAAAGCGTGAGTTTAGTAGTATTATCGCTAATTTTCAAACACTCATACACATTTCACATCAATAGGTTTCTTCAAATAGCTTCAGTAGGCAGGTTTGACTTTTAATCCCAAGCGTCCCCTTCATAAAGATAGTGCATTAGTGCTTAAAAAGATAGACTTTGGTAATCCCAACATATTTCAAGGATGAAACCGTTGCAGCTCCAGCGATTGTGAATGTGCCTCTGTGAATTACTACCAAAAGTAACACAAGATGGATGATTCAAGAAGGAAAAACAAAAACTTACGGCAAGTCGACAAGGAGTTCCATGCAATCATAATCATTTTATTTTATGATCAACAGAAGGTTTAGAACAGGTTAGAGGACTCAGCAGTGACACACACACACACACAAAAGAAAAAGAGATAAAAAATCCATAAATATCATAGGAAATAATTAAAGTGCGGGGGGGCTAAAAATTAATACTTCATGATGTACATCTTTTCAATCAGTTGAACTACTCCAGTGCCACAATACAGGTCTGTAAAGGTATGTTCCTAACCAAATGAGATGTACCACAAGGTTTTGCTGCAACATTTTAAAATCAGAATGTAAACGACCTCATTCTTTAATCCAGAGTATGTCTGGTACATATAAATTAAAAAAAGTCACCTGATAGCAAAAACAAAAAATCCCAAGTCTAATGTGTGCACAGAGGCACGCAGAAATCACAGAAGATTTCTATGCAATATTACGCACAAACTTTCGGTGTTTCAGGTGGTGGTGTTCTAGGCTTACCGTTACGCTTTATAGTTATATGGTGATGTTTGCATTCCTTGATCAACGTAAAGCACCAATATCACCCTCCATAACAGATATCTTAGTATGATTGCACTTTCTAGACTCGTAATATTGTTTCCAGTACCATTTTCTATTAGCAGCATACAGAAAACGTTTGAAATTATGTAGCATCAATCATCACTTATGCAAAAGAACAGATTTGTTGATCATCATTATACAACAATTTCTTATTTCCCATGCAAAATACTAACGGAACATGATAGTGGCACAGACACAACCACTCGAGTCATTGTCAATCTTCAAGTAAATTTTCCACTACACATTGATTAAACAAGCCTTTAAGAACTTCTGGGCAACCTAAGCTATATAGATTGGATTGAAGGAAGCAAGTGATAGGGAACCAACACAATTTGGGAATCTCTCCCTAGGGTTTCTCACCCAAGCACACTGATTACAAGCTTTTCAAAGCAATTTTAATTCATCCAAAACTGACCAATTAAATAAAAGTCTTTGTCTTATATAGGCATGCAACAAAAGCAGAAATCTCATTACAAACAATATGGGACTAATAACTAAAACTAAATAAAACAATTAGAAACAAATAGAAGCAGCTAGGATAATTGATCTGTCTGACTAGAGTCCACATGTCCTACTCAAACCATAACAATGAGATGCAGCAACGCCTCTCAGTGTAGGTCCGAAGTCCTGAATCAATGTCCCCATCATTCTCCTGGGGTTGGGAAAAACTCGACCATGTCGAATATAAACCTCCTCAGCTCTCGTAGCGCTTTTAAGCGATCTGGATTCAACCGCTGGAGATCTACTCGATCAATTCAAGAATTTACAGAATCAAGTAGTCTTTTCCAACGAATTAGAAACTTTTGGTAACCACCATCTCTAGTAGAGACAATCTGATCATTAATAATTTCATTACTTTGTTCTGCTGTGTGGTTGGGTTTTCTTTGTGGAAGTAGGGGTAAAGAGAATCTATCAAAAGTGAGCTCAGGGAAGGTTTATTCAATAGAGGTTTATCAGGAGAAAATATTGAGCATTTACAAGCAACCAGATTTTCAATATTAACAAAAGATTAATATCAAAATCAGATAAAAAATCTACTATATATGCAGTAGAATTAATCCTTCTCAAAATTTTGAAAGGTCCATGCAATTTCTTCACAATACTAGAGGAATGCTCTTTTGGACAAATCCGAACCATTGCATAGTCTCCTACATTAAAGTCTCGAGCTCTTTTAAACAAAGCTGCATAAGCTTTATAGTTTGCATTTCTCTTCTGAATTGGAGTGATCTCTTTATGCAGTTTATAAATATGCTATGCAAATGATGTAGCTGACTCAGGCACCCTAGTATGATGTTGTGTCCTAAGACTCAAATTTATAAGATGTCTAGGTCAATTGTCTTGCACTACCTCCTTTTTGGACTCCTTAGGACCAATCAAGTTGAGCTTTTTTTTCCTTCTGGAGCGAAAAGTTTCTTCTCTGTTCTCAGTCTTTGGTTGATTTGGGATCAATTTAATCGTTTGTCTATTATGGGTAAAGGTACAATTATTAGACTTTCCCATCAAGGTGATATTCAAGTCAAACAACCAAGGCCTTCCAAGAATCATATGACGCATCGCATAGTACCCATGGCTAGCACGTCGCACCAAATTTTATCCTTGTATATCGTAAATTGCACCTGTGCAAGGCATTTCTCGTTCGTTTCAATTGATGTTGTGTTAACCCAAGAGACTTTGAAAGGACAAGAGTGGGGAACCGCTTACAAACCTATCGTGGAGACTAGCCTAGAAGACACAGCATTAATGCAACTCCCACAATCAACAATGATTTTACACTTTTTATCACTCATTCTCATCCAAGTGTAGAAGATTGTGGTCATATGCTAGTCGTCAGTTTTGTTAGATTGAGTTAGGGTACACCTAACGACATTGATGCTGAATAGATGTGAAATACTTCCCTTGTTCAGTGGTATCATCAAAGTCGCTCCTTTCATTGGCTGGGTATACAACCTCCTTCTGTGTGTCTTTCCTTTCCTGATCTTGTTCTCCTAAATAAAGGCTTTGAATTTGCTGGGACAAACTTTCTACACATGATCATAGCCCCACCATTTATAGCATTGAGTGTAAGGGTTGGTCCAGGGTACACTTTCAGCATATCATTTTCCTTCGTCACCTTCCTTTTGGATGAAACTATTGGGGTTATTCTGTATTGTGATCGCTCTGGGTTGGACATAGTTGACTGGCTCTTATAGTCTAAGTCGTCATGAAGTAGAATCCTCGAGAAACATCTAAGTCTCAAACTATTTGATAAGCATGCTCTAGGTCACAAACACCTCATGCAAAAAGTTCTCACGAAGGCTAGACCTAAACCTAGAAAGGGTCATTATGCGGGATTCATCGACAAATCCGCTGCATTAAGTCAAGAACTCATCAAAAGTTTCAATATACTCTAGCAGATCGATTCCCTTGATTAAACCTACTCCACTTGTCGAATTGTTGATCCTGGAACACGATTGGAAGGTACTTTTGATTCAACTTAACTCTCATTTCTTCCCACGTTCGAACAGGTTCTTGCCTCCTGATAGCCAACAGCCTTTCGACATTTTGACCAAAAATACCTAGCTTGTCCCACCAGTTTCATAGCAGCGAAGCGAATTCGTCACTCTTGGGACATTTCATACCACTTGAAATATCGTTCTAGATTCATTCACCAATCTAGGTAATACTGTGAGTCCAAGCGACCGTCGAAGTTTGACACATCCAACTTGATGTTCTGTAGGTACTGATCATCATCCTCGTAATAGTCATGATTTCTAAGAACTTTATCCTCCCGGCGTGGGCTGGATTGACGATCTCCATCATGACAGTCATTTTCTATCTTTCCATTTTTTGACCTAAGTTGTTAAGTTGGACTCTAATGTCATCAAGGATAGTGAGGAGGTTGGGATGCATAGATGTACTAGGTTTTTCTGTATTGAAACTCATAGTGACACCGGCTTCACCAAAATGATGTCGTTACGGATTGGCGTGCACAACTAAACTATTGTTATATTCTATATGCTTGAGTTATGCTATTTTATGTGTTTATTTTATTTTATGAATGTAATCTAATATCTCATATATGCACTAACTCTAATGCAATTTGCAAGATGCATGAGATGAAGAGAATCAGCATCAATTCGGCCAAGCAATACACATAATAAAGCTAATTGATCTGTCGGAGAGCTTGAAAGTTTAAAATAGGGACTTAATATAATAATATTGTAGTGAACTTCAAAATATTATAAAATTAATTTTATGCAATTGCTTCGATCTCCGTTTTGTTTTAGAAGTCCCTAAGTATACTGATATGCAAGTAAAAGTTAAGCAGAAACACTCCCTCACAATTTGGTGGACAGCAGATCATCAACGAAACTATAATGACAGAATTTAAAGTAATACTAAAAATTCAGTTCAAGAGAAGTTGTACCTGAGTACTTACTACATGGAGCGAAGCTACTATTACGAACTCAACGGCTCAAAAACGTTTAAATCCGACTGCGGATTGCTAATTTTTCACCCAAAAACGAACTGAATTGCTTATTGGGTATGTTGGACTATTGAATCTACTTCAGCACTGTAGCAAATAGGTGTGGGTGGGTCGGGTTCTATTCCAGGTCGGGTTCCAGAGATTAACTCCACTCAAATTTTAAAATAGATTTAGGTTTGGATAACTGGGTCGGGTTACTGTTGGAACCCGAACCGGATCCTAATAGAAGGGACTTGAGTTAATCCCTACAACGAACCAGATTGGATGGTCAAAGCCGATGTTGAGATGGTGGCGGAGTTGGAGTTGAAGCCGACGTGGTGCCCGGTCTTGTGGTCAATCGTCGGTGAAGGCAGGGGCAGAGGAAGTCTGCCAGCGAAGATGAGGAGGGTGGTGAGGTTGATCGGAGGAGTTGGAGTAAGGGTGTTACAGCGTGGAGACTTGACGAGTTGTTGAAGACAAGTTGTTGTTGACGAATTGTGGTGGCGCGGGTTGTTGATAGGCAGTCAGAGAAGACAAGGAAGGAGACGGGGTGGCAGCTGTGTCGCCGGCTTGACATCAAAGCAAGAAGAAAAGGGGAGATCCGGTGGCGGCGCGGTGGTTGTTGGCGGAGGCTAGCGGCGGAGATCGAAAGAGGTGAGTTGGGGCCGTTGTTGGAAGAGAGATGGAGAAGGAGATGGAAGTTGTGATGGAGAAGGAGAAAGAAAATACAGACGGCGTTGGATAAAGAACAGTAGGAGAAAGAACAGATGGAAAAGAGAAAAGAGGAGGAAAAAAGTTAGGTTGTCTGCCTTGGGTGCTGTCGAAAAGGACGATGAACAGGGAGATGGGGAATTTCGAGAGATTTTTTTTCAAAAACTAAATAAAATAAAAAAGTGGATCTCTTGGTGGCGCTAGGGTTGTTATGAGAATGAGGAAGAGAGATTGAGTTTTTTTTATTGACGACGCAGGCAATGGAAGAAAGAGAAGAGAGAGAATGTAGGGTTTTGTGGAAAGGAATTTGTGGATGAATATTTTTTTTGGATGAATTCAGGATTTAAGCTCTGATATCAAGATGATTGAGAACCAACACAATTTAAGAATCTCTCCCTAGGATTTCTCACCCAAGCACACTGGTTGCAAGCTTTTCAAAGCAATTTTGATTCATCCAAAAAACTGACTAACTCAACAAAAGTCTTTGCCTTATATAGACCTACAACAAAAGAAGAAATCCCACTACAAACAATATAGGACTAAATAACTAAAACCAAATAAAATAACTAGAAACAAATAGAAGCAGTTAGGATAACCGATCTGTTCTGACTCGAGTCCACGTGCCCTATTCGAACCATAATGATTAAATGTGGCGACGCCTCCCAGTGTAGGTCCTAAGTCTTGAACCGATGTCCTCATCAGCAAGACACTAGTGGTTAAGCACGGGCTATGAAATGAGGTTTTTTTAGGTCAAATGCATCTAATCAAGTATTCACTAGATGCTATGAGATGGATATAATGCCACATTGGAGACAGCAAAAGATGGACAAGCGGTTAAATATTTTAGATCCCAGAATTATATAGGGGTCTCCCTTTTTGAGTCATGTGGTCCTAAGCCTATCTGCCATTTCTTAGTGCACCAATTGCAGGGTTGGTGATGGGCCCGAGTCGGCAAGAAAAATTTTGGTACATGGGCCAGCACGATGGGCTCAGGGTCGTGTTTGGGGCGTAAATTTATGGCCTAGTTTAGTTACATGTTGTGCCTGGGCTCGCCTTAGCCTGGCATGACACAGCCTAGTGAAGACATAGATGGGGCTCCACTGGGCAAGCACGATTGGCTGGCCTAATTAATAGGATTGCTTTAGTCAAAATCCATTTTTGTAATTACTTGATAATATCTTCAAATAGCTAGATTTTAACCCTATTAGTTTTCATGTATGAATTTGTACAGTAAGTTATAAAATTGACTGTTTTAGAAACTATTCACAAAATGTGTGAAGTGGGTAAGAGAAAGCACAAAATAGACACAAAATAATAGGTCAATTGCGACACGAATGAGCCGACCCGATTTAAGCATGAATGGACCGGCCCGGTATGGCACGTGGGCCAGCCCAGTATTCGATGAATTAGTACATGTGCTTATAGATTTAGGCTCATACAATACTCTGGATCGTGCTTGAGCCTACGTGTTTTTACGTAAGTCGGACCTGAGCTTGGCTAGGCACAAGCTGACACGACACATTACCAACCCTATCCAATCGTCATGACAAACTAGTATTAGTTGAAGGTAGACCAAGCCTTTTTCTCTGGATGCTTAATAGTACAAGATATTTCTGAAGAAAAACTAAATTATCAGTTTACTTACGTGGTCATATGAGTATGTGCAATGGAATTGACCTAGTTGAGAACCAAAAGCCAAGAAGTTGACATAAGTGTCTAATGTTGGGGTTTCATTGTTTGGAGTTGGATCAAAATCAAGTTGCTTTAAAAAAACACAAGGTGTTGCCAAATATTCATACTAGAGATGGAGCATGGTGTGTGGTTTCAAATTGGGCTCACTAGATACGAGCCAAGGTAGAGATCTCTTGAGATCAAGTGTCTTTTATCCAATCGAATATACTAGTGGGTGCTACAAGATAAATATAGTCATGGTTCAAGTCAGTCTCGGCCGCCGACTCGGAGGGCACCGTTTCACATTGGTCTCGGTATCGCGGAGCAAACTCGGACGATACGCACAAAACGCATCATAAAAAGTTCAAAAAATCTGAAAAAATTCACGACAAATCTTAAAAAACAGTAGACATCAAAATCGACATATACTCAAAATATCTCACCTAGTACACTAAACATGAAGAGAATGCATAAATATTTGTATCGTAAGTATTAAAATATCAAAATAAATACATAATATAGTAAATTTCATAAATACATTCATAAATACCTACATAAATTAAATTAGTTTAACTTGAACTAAATTAAATTGAATTAACTAAATTAAATTGCACTAAACTAAATTAAATTAACTAAATTAAACTAACTAAATTTAATTAATTTAAATAATTAAAATTAACTAATCTAAACTAAAATAAAATAAAATGAATTGAAATAACTAAATTAAACTACACTATACTAAATTAAACTAACTAAATTAAATTAATATTAAAGAAACTATACTAAAAAAATTAATAAACTAATCTAAACTAAACTACTAATAATATAAATAACTTAATTAAACAACCCACCCACCTGCAGAGAGAGGGAGGGGGAAAGACGGGGAGAGGGGGAAAGAGAGGGGAGGGGAGAGAGAGAACCTACCTGGTGGCTGGTGTTGATGCCGGAGAAGGCGGGGGCGAAGCTCTCGAAGGATCGCCGACGTCTTGGGAGCAGATCTGGTGAGTCTCTTTTTTTTCTTCCCTTCTCCCTTGCTGAGCTCGCCTTTAAAAAGAGCTCGCAGGTCACAGGCAGAGAACTAGGGATTCACGTGCTGAGATCCGCTTGACTCGGGGCTGACACGGTCCCGACTCGGGTGTCTCAGTCGAGTCAGACCGAGTCCATTTCTGACTCGGCCGAGACGCCCGAGTCGGGAACGAGTCAGCCCTGAGTCAAGCGAATCTTATGGATTCGCTTGACTCGTGGCCATCTCAGACCAAAGAGGACCGATCCGGTTCCGACTCGCCAAGTTGAAACCAGATCGGCCGATTTTTTGAACCCAGGATATAGTCTCACATTGATAGAGCAAAAATCGATAAGCGGTTAAATAAGTTTAGATGCCAGACTCCAATTAGGGTTTCCCCTTTCGGATCATGTAGTCCATTAGGCACTCTAACTTTTAGTGGGCCCATTTTCATAAGATATTTCATGGCTAATTAGATGCAATTTTGCATTGATAGCGCAACTAGTCTTATGCAGATTGGAAGTATATTCTTCATTGTTATGGGGTGTCAGACCATATTAGATTGTGATCTAAAATCAGGGACCATATTATGCTCTTTCTTTGCCTTTTTCATTTTTTGTTTGTCTGGAGAGAAATTGTTAGGCAAAGACTAAACTCCAGCATTTCATTAAAAAGAGTTTATTGAAACAATCCCTAAAATGGGAGAGAGAAACATCATGGACTCTCACATGTAGCTGATCCCTGAAAAGGAAGAGAAAAAAATAAAGCCTACAATAGATAATCCACAGGTAACAACAAAGCATGTCCTATGTCGTACATAAACCTTAAATTAGAAAAAGAAATATGAATAATTAAAAAAAAAAACAAGGAGTATGCACTTTATTGTCAAGAAGTTACAGCAAAGAACAATCAGCATGGGAAGAAAGAAGTCACATTTCCAACGTATATTGATTCCATGAATGTTGTTGGTTTGCCATGTCTATGTGAATCAACTTGCTTATAGACCTTTTAGAACTTAAAATTCTGGAGAAAATGACACTATCCTCCTTTATTCTGGAGGTGCTTTCGGGGAGAAAACACTCAGTGTTTCTCTGCTTGTCGATCAGGAGGGACACAACACCCCTGAAAGGAGGAACTAGAACACGATTCAAAAAAAAAAAGTGTAGTTTCCACCAGCCTTGTAGGTGTGGATACACCATGGACAAATGTGCTATTCTCTTTCAGCTATCTTTCTTTTTTAAGAACCTCTATCAACTTCTCTAACTCACTTGATAAATGTTTCCTTTTCCTTTTGGATATTCTTTTGGCACATGCTTCTGCTTTGTTTCAAGCATGTTTTCAATTGTCGCTTGATACCAGTATGTACAGCCTGTCCAAATATGCCGATACGACCAAGACGATACCAATATTGTCGGCCGATTATTACCAATATTGCCAACTTTGATATCGAAAATCTACAGCAGATACTGATACTAACACACAGATTTCAAACATTGGCTCCAAGGTTGGAAGTTGTAGGTAGACTTCTTCTTATTATTATTTGTTTCCTATTACATCTTTAATGAAATATGGTGCACATGCTTCCTTTAACAATATCCTTCATCATTGAAAACATTACTTTCATGAAATAATTAGATTATGGATGAACTAACATATCGAAATTGTTTATAATGAGTTTTTTTTGATGAGAAATAGCTTCTTCTCCTGAATGCTCATAAAGCTCATTCCATGCAAGTTGAGAGCTTCATTTTGTTGTTCAGTGCTTCCAACACAATTCAATAGATAAATCTCAAATGCATGTCAAAAGTCTCCCCATGCATCACATATAACTATCAGGTTGTAATGTGAAGAAAAGTCAACAAGAAACTAATTTATCTTATTTCCGTTTGACAAATAAATACAGATCTGTTACACGGACCTAAATTGGTTGATTTAAGGGACACAAAATGCAAAACTGAATCTTATTTATCCATACTGTATATGACCATAAGTATGTTGTCTTAGATGATTGTTGCCTCATAATCATAGAATGTCTTAAGCCCGTAAAAGAAGGATCAATGTGAACTTACGTGCCTCAGGCTACTGGAACAAAGTGACAATTGGTACTCACAGCCAGCCAAGATGCCCGGTTTGTTCTCTGCGGCCTTTTAACCTAATAAAACTGAAATATAACCTCATACAGAACATCAGATCCCAGCCTCCAGCTGCCAAGAGGCATATGAAAAGCTAATGTCTTACGCCCCACGCATTCCAATTTTCACTGCGGTTAAATCCAAGTAAGCCTAGTTTTTGCTGCTCCTGAGTCCTGATATTCATCAACACACACTCTCCTCGAAATGGAAAATTAAATCATATTGTTACATATACTAGCTATCCAACTTATAAGTCCGGCTTTTCTTTCTCACTTTTTTTTTTTTGGGGGGGCAAGAAGCCTCCCCAGAGAAGCAATCGAACCCTGAGGGCAACATTATCACACTTGTCAGCAAACTGTCCCATGATTCCTCGTTCTTTGCACTGTATTAAGACCAAATGTTTTCTGGTATATGTTTCTTTTCTAATTTGTGCTCCCTACAGACTTGATATTTCTAAACTGCAGCCATTTCACCCTTTCATTGGCATAACAATGATGTCCTTTATTGTGATTGCAGGAGACCGGTAAGTTGATCCAAATTTTGAAGCAATTAAAAGCTATTGCATCCACAAATATCTTTCAGAAAAGCTTGCTGGTGAACATGTGACTAAATCCATAGCTGAAAATGACTATATTTCCGTCAATCTACAAATTACAGTAGATCACTTTACAGTTGAAAATCATATGTAGAAATATATATCCTTTTCACTGAAACGCTGTACATATGAGCTTCCAAATATTGAACTTAGAAAAAGAACTCAATTTCAAAACGAAAGATGTACAATTAACTGTGTCAGTTTGTCACGTGTCAATCCTCTTGTATCCTTGCAAGTTAGTGGAGTGATATCAAGAGAGATCGAGTTAATGGAGTGACATCCGGAAGGATTTATAGGCGACCCAAGCAGAACAAGTTATCCATGCAAGTCCTCGATCAAAATATAAGGCGGACAATCTCCAAAGCCACAAATTTTCTCTCTCTAGATAACATTGACACAGACCCTTTAAAAGTACAAACCAGATCGCTTATCCAATCAACTTCATCGCTCCCAGTGTATGTCAGACAACATCAAAACGAAAACAAATACCGAACAATCATTAGAACCTTCGAAGTAGAATTTTGGAATTTCTAAGGGAGGAACCAATGTGGAGACACACTTGAACTGTAACGAGCAATAAGGCATAGTTCAGCAACATCGATGTATCTTTCCAGCCGCCAGAGAAATATATCTTAAATAATATGAGGATTAACCCGGTCTTGTTTGTATTTGTCCCTAATGGCGGTTGAGCAAGATCTTTTCCTATGCAATTGCAGGCCATGCATGGTATGAATGCAACCTTGAGCTCTGCCAGATTATAGTATGTCCCGCTTTGCAGCATTTCACTCTGAAACACACGATAATTCAACATCTCATAAAGGTAAACAACAAGAATCCAGTTAGCAAGTCAAATTCATTGAGTGCAGTTCTTACCCAAGGATGGTTTTTGAATTAATGGTGAATCTTGTAACAAAAACAGCAGAGGCAGCAATAACCGATGGCAAGAACCGAACACACGCAGTAGTCTACTAGACTTAGTTCAGCAAGGTAGTTGCCCAGGAACTCCAATATTCGGTCCGGGTACTGCAGAAAATTGCATAATTCACTGTCAGACCAAAAACCTTTCTGGGAAAAAGACATACCAATTCTAAATTGCCTAGTACAAGATCGAATATCTCAAATGCGAGGTTCATGAAAATGTTATCCTTACTTTGCTATTATCCTGGACAGCCTTTATGAGCCCCCTAAAAAGAAGAAATAGCAAGTGCAATCAACTCAATAAACTGCACACGAGAATTCTGATCCAACTCTATACCCAAGAAAAGTCTTGTTGTGGGATTGCCCATCTCAAAATTGAGAAGTTTCAGTATGTCCGACTCCATCTTGACCACCTGCATGCAAATCGACACCATGACCTCCATTCACAGCCCACAAATAAAATCCTAAATAAAAATGGAAAGCAAATAGAAGACAATCATATATTACTTCTTTCTTGGTGTAAGAATACGCAGTTATATCACAGAAGTCCTGCACACTTGGAGGGTTGCTTCCTTCGTATTTCCTGAGATTATTCATCAATACATCACACAACGAAAACCCATT